>JASAMX010017046.1:0-51811 GCA_030248175.1 Microlaimidae sp. YZB2_3
AAAAAACACTTAGACATAAATTTTAGCAATTAATTATGTTGGATAGGATTGGGATAAGAAATTTTAAGGAAAAAAACAAATAAAAAACTATTGAAAAATAGATAGCTTAAAATTACAATTAAGGTATAAAAATGAAAATATATGTAAAAACTGAGACAGTATAAATTAAACAATTAATTTGTATAATTACTAAAAAACACATTTGTATAAAACTTAAAAGTTTAAATCGCGGACGGAAGAATTTTTTTGGACGGAATTTTTTTACAAGAACAAAAATGGAATTTTTATAATGTTTAGCTAAAAAAATATTATAAAACAATATTTTTTTAGAAAAACGGCGAAAGAAACGAAAACGAAGAAAATAAACAATTTATTGATAGAGTGATTACAAAAAAACTGGAAAAGGGTAAAGAAAAATACGTTAATTATGAACTTTGGATGTTGACCAATAAAAATGAAAAATGAGGCGTAAAAATTGAGTAAAAACATTAAAAAATGATAATTAAATATTACATATACAACACACAACTAACACTACAAATAAACAACACATCACTCATCACAACCAAAAACCCAAAAATCTTGGGACTCACTTTTGACTCCAAGCTCACATTCAAAACACACATCGCAAACACACACAGCAAAGCACGCAAAACACTCAAAATCATAAACGCACTCACAGCAACATTGTGGAATAAACGAAAAGAAACATTTACACACACATACAAAGCTATCACTCGATCAATAATCGAGTACGCCAGCACAATCTGCGGCCCCACAACATCAAGCACACAAATCAACAAACTGCAAACAATACAAAACACTGCTCTCAGGGTCGTAACAGGGCACACCACAGAAACAAACACACACACACACACACATCATACACACAGAGGCTAAAGTCCTCCCAACAGCAACACACATTCAACTCCACGCTAAACAAGCGAAATTGGCAGCCATGTACACAAACAATCCACTCAACTACTTAACACAAGAACCTGCACCCAGCAGGCTCAAAAAGCACACAATTTTTCGCAAGAAATACACAACAAACATCCCAACAGACATACACAACACAACATACAAAGCACTAAAACAACAAAACCACACAAACACAATCACAAACCAGATTAGCAACACTCCAATAAACCCAATATTTCAAACAAAGCACAGGGACCGGTTCCAGAGATCGACCTAACTTTTAGGTGCGCACCTAAACTCAAATTTAGGTGCGCACCCAACTGGGGACTGGTTCACAGAGCGACCTAAAGTTAGGTGGGCACCCAAAAGGTCACCTAACTCTGGGATTTAGGTGAGCATATTTAGGTCAGCCCCGGGGGTGTCCGAAGTCAGTTAGGTGCGCACCTAACTCCGTATTTTGCACTCTTTTAACGTATTATTATTCCAGAATGGGGTTGATGCTTCCCATTTTCAATATTAACAATGACAAAAATAATATCAGAGTGACTCGTGAAAAAAAAAATTTACTTAAAACTTTAATAGAAAAAAAATTTTTAAATCCGTTATCGATTACGAAAGTTAATTTTGTCAAACTTTGTAACTTTTTTAGCAATGAATTTGGAAATAAAATTAATACAAGTTTATAAACTGAAATACAAATAATGGCTGTTACTTTACTTTTTTATAGGTGCTTTATTAAATTTGTTTCTTACAGAAATTCGCATGTACGCAAAGTTCACAGTGCAGTAGCATTGCCACCACTAGGTACACAATGGCTGTAAGCTGCGCAGTCAACAAAGTTTGTCAATCAATTAATGCACAAAAATGATACATTTAAACCTTAAATATATATTCATCCTTCTATGCAAGTATGTTTGAAATGAATCGAAACCTTAAGTTTATCTTTCATAACATAAGCATTTGGTTTCCGGAACTTTTGTCGGTTTTTATTTCTTCTTTCAACATCTTCAAAAAACATCGTCATTTTTTGATGTACTTTTCTAAAAACTATCGGTTTCTGGCTTCTTTACAACCTTTCAAAAAAAAGAATCTTCTTTAGTGGAAAGCTTCTGTTTTAAATGTGGTTTCGTTTATAAAATTTCATTCACCCAAAAGACGATTTATCCAAACAAGATATGTTGAAAACGTTGAAAGGTGTTTAAAGCAGTAATTAAAACAGAAGAAACTTTGGCACACTAAACATTTGGATTTTTTCAAAATATTAGTTTATTGTGTTAAAAACACAATAATTTTCAGTATTTTTTATGTTGTGTTTGCGTTTATGTTAAATTATAATATTTTTATTGATTTTTTATGGTGCATGTGTTCCCACGCGTTTTTCCTGCAAGATAGCTGTCACCGGTGACAGAGTTGTTAAGTAAACACAACAGCACTGGTAGCTAGCTAGCTATATCACCTCGCGGTAATAGCTATCACCATGAGGTGGCATTTCCATTTCAGTGTAAACACTTTCTATGTTTAACGTTGGACACAAGTGCTCTGGTGATAGCTATCAACGGTTGCTGCACTACTAATATTGGCTCATAAGTATGAATCAGCCTCTAAAAACAGTTTGAATGTGTTTTTTTACTAAAAATTTGTTCACAGATCTCGTTTTCACTTCGAAAACTTTTTGGCAAACTAAATTTTTAGCGGATGTTTTTTTTACAAAAAAACACAACCTGCATTAAAGAATAGATTTTTATAAATCTTTAGTAACTAAACTGTTTTATAACTCTTAAAAAAATTGTTTAATGTATGGAAAAACTTTTGCAATTTAGATGGATTGTTTACTTTTGCCATTATTTTACCTGATTTTAGCTTTTATTTAATGAAAAAAATGTTTTTTAATAACAAATTATAAAAAACCTTTCTCAAATTATTAAACGAGAGATTCAATCATTTTTAAGTCACTATACACTTAGAAAAATATAATTTAAGTTTTTGGTAACTATTAGGTCTAGTTTCATAAAGACGTTTTAAAACTTTCATTTTACAAATTCCCGCCTATTTTTTCTAAAATACATGACAAAAAATAAACAGTGAAGGTTGATCAAATGAAGCTTAATCTTTAATCTCCAGCTTTAATCAATGAATAAAGCTGGAGGCACCTGTTTTTTGCGTTGATTAGTCGGTTCTCGTAAAGTCAAAAATCCGTTTCATTTATCCGTTATTGTGTATTTTAAAAAAATTAAGCGGAGATTTGAAATGAAAATTTCCAAACGTTTTTATAAAACAGGCCCCTATGGTTTTTTATCAATAATATCCAAGCAATTAAGTAAAATTTTATAAATTAATTTAAAATAATTGTAAATTAATTCGTTAATTAATTAAAGATTAACTGTAGAGAAATTACGATAATTTTACGTTCTACACCTTTAATACTCTTGATAAAAAAATGTCAGTAGAGGAGTTAAATATATGTTTAGAGTTTTGGATTCACTACAATTCATGAACGTATATTTTGCTCCTGGAAAAGTTTTAGCTGTGTTTAACCCGTTCCCGTGATGGCGTTTTCCCCATTACAACCGTAAAATCTTCGTACGACAACGGTGAAACCTTTGTCTCACGGTGGTGGTATTTTCGTATGTCGTACAAATGTCGTACGTAACCTTACCGCGGTAAACTCTACGCATGACGTATGTCGTACTTCCGTCATACATAAGTTTTTGTGCGCGAATAGTGCCCAGTGAGCAGCAAAATGAAATGGTTACAGCTGTACAAAGCGATATGCATATTTTTGCAACATGAAATATCCTAGGTAATACGGTATATCCCTGAGAAAAATCTTTATATTGCTAAAGTACAGCTTTAACCGTTTCAATTTGCTCGCTCACTGGGCGCAAAAAAATACGTATGACGGAAGTACGACATAGCTCATGCGAAGGTTTCACGGTTGGAACAGGGGAAAAGGCAACCACGGGATTTTCATAATATTTCTTGGTACTGTCGCCTTTTACTCCGTTTACATAAACTGTCTCGAAAATCAAACCTCTTGAAATAGAGTGGATTGCTAATTGGGAATTTTGTTTATAAATTAGGGAATTTTGTTTATAACTTGTATCTGATTTTTACCAAATTACAAACATTTATTAACATTTATAAACACTTAACACCAAAATAAAAATCGTTTTTGTGTTTGATATTAAATTATTATTTTACGAATCGAAAAAAAAATTATGCGAATCCATAATGTTTTGTTGATTTTTTTATAAAAGATTGTGATTTAAATCAATTTAACCCTTTGGGATTTTGTGGTCCAAAAACCGCTGTAAATCCTCACAAGGATTTTGGGATTTTTTTTCGCGCCAGTCGTGTTTAGCGCTACTAAAAAGTAAATTCGCGTTCGGCCGCTCTTCCGGCGCTTTTTATACACTGAACATTACTGATGCCAAATACCTTCAGCGGCTCTGCAGCGGAAAGGGTTAATCCCAAAGGGTTAAAATATAATGAAATACAATAAATTTTAAAGACGTGTTTACACCACAAATTTACGTTTATTCAATTCGGTTTAATTTGTTTACTTCCAACTTCTCTTATCTTCAACTTCTCAACACCCTTTGTAAGTTAGGGCGTTTAGCAATATCATAATGAACAAGCAAGAATAACCACATAAAAACCATTTATTCCATAACAATATATCATTTTAAAGAGTCAAACGACTTTAACACTTTCCTGCGAAGTAATAAAACTGTACGGCTAATTACTTGTAGTTGTATTAAGTTTATATTATAAGGAAAAAATCATAATTAAAAATAGTTTTCACAATTAAAACCACATAAAAACTTTCCGGTTTTTTTGTTATAAAAAATAGGAGGCTATACTGTTTTTAAATCTCAATGAGATAAACTAAATTGTTTTGTTTTTTTGGTAAAACAAAAACCTTTCATAAAATCTAATCATTTTCTAATTTTTTAAACTTAATCACTTTTTTAATTATCGAAAGTTTTTTCGTAAAAAATCCATTAATAATTGAGTGTATTTCAATTTAGTTAAATTTATATCAAAAACATGATAACAATCTCACAAAATAAATAAATGTGCTCTTGTGGAATATAAATTAAGGAAAATTTAATTTTCATGATTAAACTTCATTTAATTGATAAGGTAAGATACGAAACGGTCATTGAGTTAAAAATTTCTCTAAAGCCAAAATAGCAAATACGCAGTTTGCAAGTTTTTATGCACATTTCAGCACAGTTTTTACTGAGATAAAACCTTATAAGCATTGTCTTTGAGATTTTTATACACATTATCGCTGAGTCCAATTATGTACTTTCTCGCCTACTTCCAATGTTCTCTATCCACATGACTAGTAGAATCTCCAGTATCCACCACCGTTTCCAGCAAAGCTTCTGGCTCCAGGTCGTTTCATACGGTAGACGCCACCCGGCCAGAGTCCATAGGGGGAAGAATAATAGGACGATCTAACACTAATGCCTGGATAAAAAGATCTTCCACCTGGTCGTTTATTGATTTCAAATGCGTCGTTAAAAAAAGATCTTCCGCCGCCTCTCTTGTCGAAACTTCTACCTCCACCTCTTTTTTGTTCCTCATCTTCGTCGTAGAAAAAACGACCCCCTCCCCTTTTGTAGAAACTTCGTCCTCCTGCCCGTTTTTCAAAGATTCGTCCGCCTCCTTTTTTGTCGAAACTTCGACCACCTAATTTCTTCTCATAATTCAGTAAATCACTGTAAAACTTTTTATCGAAACTTCTTCCACCTCCTTTTTTGTCAAAACTTCTTCCACCTCCTTTTTTGTCAAAACTTCTGCCGCCCGCCTTTTTTTCAAAACTTCTTCCGCCTGCTTTTTTGTCAAAACTTCTTCCACCTCCTTTTTTGTCAAAACTTCTGCCGCCCGCCTTTTTTTCAAAACTTCTTCCCCCTGCTTTTTTGTCAAAACTTCTGCCACCGCCTTTTTTGTCAAAACTTCTGCCTCCCGCCTTTTTGTCGAAACTGCGGCCTCCAGCTCTTTTTTCGTCCTCGTCATCATACACATTAAAGCCTCGCCCGCCTCCGAACCTTTTGTCGAAAGGACGACCGCCGCCTCTTTTCTCTTCCTCCTCTACCAAATCATTATAAAAGTTCTCAATCGCTTGCTCGTCGAGGTCGCTGCCGTCGTTTTCATGTTCTTTATTTGCTAGCAAATATAAACCACGTTTTAAGAAGGACCTTCCTCCTCCTCGCTTTTCCTCCGAGTCCAAATCTTCAAAATAATAAAGAGGCTCACTGCTTTTTTTGTCTAGATAAAAGTTAAAAGATCTCCCTCCTGCCCTTTTTTCGAAGCTCCGTCCTCCGCCTCGTTTTAACAATGAAGCTGAATTGGCAGTCACTAAAATAATATTTAAACTTATTTTGAAATAAAAATTTTAAACAGTTGAAGCTGCGATATAAAGTTAAACGTTTTGTTTGCGATTTTAAGGATTTTAAGATTTTACACTACTTAAAAACCTTAGGAGAGTTTTTTTTAACCAAAATATCTATCTATCTCTAATAACACTTTCATAAATTTTCTAATTGTTCAGTTGAGCAGCTTCCCCTTCTGTTTGCATTTCTTGTTGTAAAACATAAAAAAATATTATTTTAATTCTAATTCTTATCATCTCAAAAATGTTGTCAAACGCATGGTCATATTCATGTAGGCATGTTGAACTAGAACTTTATAGTAAACCCAAAGTTTAACACATATACTACTATGTAATTAACATGTGCCAAAATTACTTATGTTTTTAGAATGCAAAATTTATGATGATGAATGTGAATGGGGAAAACTAATGGCATCACACTGGGGTTTTTTTTAATGACCTTAAGCAGATTGTGGATGCAGTTTGTAATATATTGCTCTGATAGCTAATAATAGCTACTAAAATGTGGTTGATGAATAAAGTACAAGATATTACAAAACTTAAGCGACATGTTTCGGCTAAAGTTCCTGAGCCATTATCAAGGCTGTTTCTATTCATTAAGATTGCATTAAATGGCTTAAATTTATTTGAAAATAGTTTCCAGTGGAAATATTTTAACCAAGGAAAATAATTTTAATTGAAAAAAATGCAATAATACTTATTGGTATTATTAATTATTAGCAACAAAAAACTATTCGGAAATAATACTTATAATGCTTAAGCAACAAGCCACTCATCAAGACATTAAAAATTAATGTTAACGAGAAAAACCAATATATTGTAGTTATTCTTGACTGAGTGCAACACAAGCAATTAACGAGGACTCAAAAAAAAATTTTTATATTTAATATCTTAGTTGCGTTTTCAGGAAGATTTCATTCAGCTTAAAAATTAAGTTCAAAAATCAAGGTCAAAAAGAGAAGTTAACTAAAAGTTAAAAAAAACGATTGAATTTGTTTTAGTCAATTAAAAACAAGATAAATGTCTGAAAAAATAAAACCTAATAGTAAAATTTGTAGATTCGTCGTAAAACACAGAAAAAGAATTATGTTATTCGAAAATCAATCAATGAATCAATCAATTTTTATTTTGCCATCTAAATACAATGACAAGAAAGACACAAAAGCTAGTAAAAATACTGCACTTACACTAAATTATTTTGTTAGTTATAAAAATTTTTAAAAAAAATGTAAATTCAATTCTAAGGTTTAGTTCAAAGATTAAAAGGTGGTTCCGAAAAATTCTGTTGTAAAACTAATAAATTAGTTTCAAATAATTAAAAGAACTATAGCAATAGCTAAAAGATTGAAATTTGATACAAACGTTTTTTGATCTCGCCCCTGCAAAGGATCATCCTTGGGACTTTTTTCGAATAGGAGTTTTTATGGGGTTTTAGCTAATCATCATATTGATGCAATTATCTATTATCCGTAAAACTGGTATTGTTACTGGTAAAAAATACTTCTTTGGTTAAAAATTTTGTCAACATACGAAGTTTAGATATTAAAAACACTCCAGAACACTGTCTAAACATACAGTTTACCAATAAATTTTTCAAATAGTTCTATATTTTAAAGTTGAATTGTGAACATATACATACGCAGAATTTTTTTAAGAAATGAAAGTACGTATCTTGTTTACAGCGTTTAGATCATTTTCTGGTTAACCCAACTCTGACTATTTTGCAGTGCAGTATAGTATTTTGCATTCCCAGTTCTAAAACATTATTTTTCCACAATAAATTTTATGTTTTTATTTTAGAAATAAAATAAAAAATTCTGGTTCATATCCTCTTAGACGGCTTCTAGTATAAGCGTTTATCTAATCGCCCAATTGATGAAATCTTTGATACCGCAGAAATGTACCACATACTCTTATTGCAACAGTAAATTTAATTGCAGACCTGACTGCTTAAATCTGCGATTGTTTTTTAATGTCGATGTTCAAAAATCTGTAAACGGCAAACAAATTTGAAAGTTTGTCATTTGAAATTTGCACACCGTTGTACACATTTTTTGCTATTTAAAAAAACAATATTTTTTAAAAGAAACAAAAATAATAATAATTTTAAGTCTTACCAAAGATTAAAATAAAAAGTACTGTTATATATCCCATTGAAAATCAGTATTTGTCAGTTTGGCACGGAGTTTTCAAAAACTCAATTATTACCTAAAAATAATATTAATTAATATAATAGTTGCATGACTGCTATGTTTATAATATTTTAATAAAAAACGGACAAACCACATTTTGAAGCCACGTTTTTACTTAATTGCTAAAAATACGCGTCCATACCTGATTTGATAGGGGATTGCTAGAGCCTAAAGAACATGTTTTGACCTGTTTAAAGTTAATTTTTTTCATTTTAATTTGCTTTTAGTTTGATTGTGAGGATTTTGCTTAGGCTTGCTTAGGATAAAGGCGTTTCAACTCTGGTGTCATTTTCGGCTCTAAAACTGCTTGGCATCAAGTATCATCGGCTCTGACGACCCTCCTCCGTTTTCTTTATTTTTACCACGCATTAATAATTCAATTCTTACCTTCTACAAGCTAATTTATGATTATTATGGACGATCAAGAAGTTATGCGCCAATAGTACGTCTTTTTACCTTTTCTGTGCTTTTTTCTTGCTGTTTTGTGTTCGTTTGCTTTCAAGCGCACAGCAGATTAAACTCTTAAAAATTCAAATTTATGGGCGCAGTCATTGGAAATAACTTTCAAAGTCTCAAATTTTGGGTCGCAAATCTACTATAGACCTCCCCAAGGCCATTTTCTCTGCGATAATCTTGAAATTCAACATTAGACGATAATTCTAGCCGATAGCCCTTTTTTTGGACAGGTCATCAATAAATGGCGCTATCATGACGTCAGCTGAAAATTCTGCGTCTCTTGAGGATCAGCAGGATTGTAGGATTGTGAAATCTGCGTGATTTGCAGTAAACCGGCGGGTGAAGTTAACTCCGCTCACGCTCAGTATTTCAACTGCGAGGATCCTGCTTATTTCTGCTGTCTTGGTCTCGTCAACTTTAAGCCAAGCGGATCCACAAAACAACTCCTAGAACTATCCGGAAATACCTTTCGTTTTTACTGCTCAAAAACTCATGCAGTCAGCCACATGCCATTCGTTCTTCTATGCGAAAGTTTTCAAAATTCTCAGAGAGCCCGCTCTCATTACAAGAGCTTTCAGGAGAATTCGCACAAAACGGCGTTGCGATTAGCCAGATTAGAGCCAAGTTATCAAATGACATTTCAGAAATTTTGGAAAAATTAAGTTCGTTAACACAAGCCGTTCAATCGATGACCAATGACTTTTCTGAGCAAACGGATCAGCCAAAATCCTATGCTGCTGCTTTAAAAAGGGGGCTTCCTCCATCTGAAGCCCCTGTCTACCACCAGCTAAAGGAGATTTTATCCGAACAGCAAATGAAAACCCAGGTCATTTTCTTTCAATTTAAAGAACTTTCAAATGAGAAACCTTACGAATTGTTAGGAAATCTCAAAGCGACTTTTGACAGTCTGGGATTGCAAAATCAGTGGAGTCGGGTGGCCGGTGCAGAGAGACTTGGACGTCAAAAAGTTCCTGTATCAACCGGCTGGTAAAGATCACTATGCTAAACCATGATGGCAAAGGAGCTGTACACTCCAAGAACTTGTTGCGCAAAAGCCCAAACAGGCTCGCTCCATTTGCGTCAATTGAAAACCTTCGAAATGCGCAACAAAAACCATGAATTTGCAGAACTACGCAAACGCGTCTACAAACAAACTTGTGATTAACGTAAAATAAGGCGTGGTTAACGCCAGTTTTTCTGTGCGTAAAGTGAGTGGTAAACTTGCCATCGTAAAGCTTTTCCGAAATTTAAACACATCTAAGTGGTCCAGAGTCGACAATAATGTTCTGTTAAACTCGTAGTGGGATAGGAAGGGACACGGTTGAGAATTTTAATAAAACCGGAGATTCCAAAATTTTGATTTGTAAATTTAGTAATGTGCGCAGTTTATTAAGTTTGGAAAATAGAAAACAATTAAATCATTTACTCAGTACTAAAGAGTATTACGTGTTATCTTTCTGCGAAACTTGGTTTAACCAAGATATTACTAACGGAATGATAAATTTAAATGGTACTTATAAAGTATACAGAAAAGACAGAACTACAAGATTTGGAGGTGGTGGTGCAGTGTTTATTAAAAATCAATTTAAAACGCGCGAAATAATTCTGCCCCAACAGTTTAATTCACTTGAGCTCCTGGTGGTTGATATTTTAGGTAAATATCCTTCCAGAAATAAATGTTTTTATCGCCGCCTAATAGTTGTGTTGAAAACTCAGAGCTTTTTCGCCGGGCTGTGACAGTTTTATCGAAAATAAATTTTCCTTTCGTTATAGCAGGACATTTTAACATTTTGAAATTTTTGGCAAAAAAAATTTGGAAGTTGGGCGTTTAGCCAGTCTTTATGCGGACACTTTGATTAAGGCATCTTATAATCAATTCGTTAATGAACCCACACGAGGACCTAATTTTCTAGATCTTATTTCTTGTAATACAAATTTGCACGTTTTAAAAACAGAAATCAGTGAACCGCTTTTTAATAGTGACCATAACAGCATTGATTATGTTTTAAAAGGTCCATTACCTTTAAATCCACAAAATGACTGTTCTTATTTTTTAGATTTTAAAAGGGCAAATTGGGAAGGCATAAATTATTATTTAAACAAAGTGGACTTTACAGAACCTTTTCAATGTAGTTCTTCAGTGGAAATGCATGGGTATATTTTTATATCACATATTGATAAAGCGATTACACAGTTTGTTCAAATGTCTCAAAAAAATCAAAATAAAAAGCATGCTTATCCCAGATATATTCAAATTATAAAGAAACAAAAACTAAGATTGTGGAAAAATAGGTCCGATCAAACTTCAAGAAAACAGTATAATGAGCTAAATCGAAAATATAAGAAAAAAGTGAATATATTTAATGAGAATAATGAAATTAAAATCCTTCAAGCGAACGATAGAAATAAGTTGTTTCGACATGTTAAAAAAACGCAAAACAATAACAGTGATATTGCTCCCTTACTAAATCAGCAAGGGATTCTAACAGACGACCCAAAAGTTAAATGCGAAACTTTAAATTCTGTTTTTTCCTGAAATTTTACTAAAGACAATGGTAAATTGCCTTATATAGAAAAGAAACTGCCTAAAAATATTTCTTTATCTAACATAAAGTTTACCAAAGAACTGGTTTGAATAAGGACTTGAGGCGGGGGGGAAGGGGGGGTAGTCTCAGCTTTTCGCCAGCTTTGTTAAAAATGCTCAACCAGCCCGCCCGCGTTTTGAAAACATTAAAAAAGCAAAAGAATAAATTAAGTAAAACGCCAGACGATTTGCCAGCTATGTTATTTAAGAAATAGGCCTATAGCTTAGCGGAACCTTTGACTACCCTATTTAACGTCTCTTTTAAAACTCATAAACTACCACCTAGTTGGCTAACAGCTATAATAATACCTGTCTTTAAAAAAGGATGTTCAAGTGATGCTAATAATTATAGACCAATTTTTTTAACTTGTATAGCTTGCAAAATTATGGAAACCTGCATATCAGATCAAATTTTAAGTTTTTTAAAGTTTCATGGTCTACTAACAAAAGCACAGTATGGTTTTTTAGAGAAAGGTCAACTTGCAACAATTATTGGAATCTTTTGCTGATTGGACAAGGGCAATTAAAAATGAAGAAATACCTGATACTGTTTATATTGATTACAGTAAAGCCTTTGACACCATGTCACGCCAAAAGTTACTTTGTGAATTACTAGCTTATGGAATTGAGGGAGATTTACTTAAATGGATTTCAGCTTTTTTATCCAACCGGACTCAAGTGGGTCGTTATTGAAAATACTTATTCAAATAACACTAAAATTATTTCAGGCGTTCCGCAAGGTTCTGGTTAATGCCCTTCTTGTTTATACTCTACATTAATGACTTACCTGAAAAACTTTGAGATGTCACCTGTAAAATCTTTGCAGATGACATAAAACTCTATCAGATTAGAGATAAATTAGAAGACAATCCAATCTTACAATACGCTTTAAATAAACTTAATGATTGGTCTAAAGTGTGGCAACTAGACATTTCCATAAAGAAATGCTGCGTTGTACCCATTGGTACCAATAATCCTTAAATTTTATCCTTTTTATTTCTCAAAAGCTTGCAAATACAAAAGAAGCTCGTGATTTAGGTGTTCTAGTTTCAAACTCACTAAAACCATCTGACAATTGTTGTTCTGTCGTTAAAAAAGCTTTTAAAGTTTTAAATATTACTTTCAGATGCTTTCAAACTAAAAATATAACTGCTTTATTTACTGCTTACATTGCCTATGTTAGGCCCATACTGGAGTATTGTACTCCAATTTGGTCCCCTTATCTTTTAAAAAACATAGATGCAGATGAAAAAGTGCAAAGACACTTTACCTGTTGTGTTTTTGCCAAGTGTGGTTTTGACAAACTTAACTATATTTAGCGTCTGTCTTTTTTAAAATTTAAGTCTCTTGAAAAAAGGCTAATTAAGTTTGATTTATTTATGTGCTATTCAATTTTAAACAAGTTAAATGGATTGTCGTCTAATAATTTTTTTTAAGTCGGGTACTTATAAAAGTCGCCATGATCATAATTTAAAATTGAAATTTCCTATAGCTAAAAAGGAGTTATTTTTAAACTTTTTTAGCACTAGAGTGGCAAAATACTGGAATTCACTTCCGCAACAAATCGTAAATTCTTCTTCGTTCTACACTTTTAAAAAGAATGTTAAAAGTTTAAGTTTTAATCAATTTATAAAATTTAATCAAAACATGTAAAAGTAGCCATAAGGCTCTGTGATTATTCACTTTATTTTTTTAATATGAATATGCATGTAAAAAATATGTATTATAATTGATTTTAATGTATTTTTCTTAACTTGTGAATATCTAATTTATTCTAATTTATATAACAGTGCTGCATGTAAAAAAATAAAGTTTTTCAATTTCAAGAATAATATAATCTAAATCTTAAACAAACAAAAAAAAAAAAAAAAAATCCACCCCCATTATTTTTAGTCTCACATATACTAAAATTTTATCAAAAAAAATTTATACTAAAATGTTAATCCTTTCAAAATAGTTTGCTATAGTAAATAAAAATTACTTTAGTCAAAAACTAACAACAGCTATTTTTTCCTATAAAATGCTACACTGCCTTGCTTACGTAATAAAAAATGTATTTTTTTAAAATTCTTTGCATGTGGTATTTTTTAAACGTATCAATAACTGGCGGGGATCATTTAAACACGTGATAGTTCTCTGTATGGTTTTTTTTAATTTCCTCGCTTCGACCGATTAAATAGGAGCTTGGCAATTAGTTTTTAAAAAGTTACGGACGCTTTTTATTGAACAGCGCAGTCCAATTTTGAGACTAATATTGTTAAAGTAAACACGGAACAGTCATTAAATAAGAAATTCCATTTTGGTAACATATATAAAACAACGGGCAAAACATATGTAGTTTATTAGATTATCAAATTTTATATTTTGGTATTTGGGCGTTTCCCCCAGTTTTGCTAATGGACCTACCTATACATAGCATAACAAAATTTTGGATCGGTGGTCTCGCCCCAAAATCAGGATTTTTTATTAAATATATAATGTTCACCCAATCTTCTCAGAAATCGGAGATTTAACAACATTATTAAAACAATTTCAAGTATTTTTGTAACTTAAAAATTATTGTTTAAACGTGTTTTTTGCGTAATTAAGATTTTTTATGTGTAATTTTTTAAGCTATTCAGAAAAAAAAACCTTATAATACTTTAATTTAATACAAAAAGCCGAGTAAACTTTTTAAGTTTATATTTTATTATTATTAGTATTTTCTTTTTGAAAATATTACAATAAAACGCATCTTTGAGAGGAACTTTGTTTCGTTGCGAGATCGCCGATCCAATTTTTGTTCTAATAGAAAGGTCCATCACAATTCACTGCGGTGACAAACCAAGGCAACATATATATAGTATATTTAGTCAATTAATATATCGAATATATCAACATTATTATCGATAACATTGGTGAAAATAATGTCAAGCAAAACTTTACAGCAAAATACTGTATTGAACGCTGATGACTTGTAGCCGCACTCATAAAGCGCGATTAACCAAGGATTAACCAACGATTTTGATTGGCTTTTGCATTGACTCACATAATATAATATAAATTGATAAAAGACTCAATTTTTTTTAAATAATGATTAATAATGCACAATAAACTTATAACACAATCAAACATACAGAGGAATTAAATTTTTATCAATTTAAATTAATAATGTGAACCAATGCAAAATCGAAATAAAATTCGTCTTTTTTAATTTTATTTTTTTATTTCAAAATTAAAAATTAACAATATCATGTATTTAACTTTTTTTCAAATATTCTTAAAATTTTACAATTATTTATATAAAAATACTTTAGTTAAAACAGTATGTATACTTTTCAAGTCATAAAACATGACAAAAAATCCAAAAACCGCGTTTAAAGTCAGTTTTTATCAGCGTTTTAATCCGATTCTCTCTTTGTCCATAAAAAAAGACGTCCATACTTAATCTTTGGTTAATCCTTGGTTAATCGCGCTTTATGAGTGCGGCTATTGTTTGGCGTAATTATATACAATTTTAAATCTGGGCACACAAACATTATAAAGTGATTAAAACAGATTTGATCACAAAAGAATTACTTTTAATATTATTTCGATTTTATGAGCGATTCGGGCTTTCGCAAATTATGAATTTTTTTATTGGGTGAATATCATATATTTTAAACAAATATTCAATAGACCTGTGGATTTGATTATCATTTTTTTATTCACATTTTAAATTATGATTGAATTATATCTGGCTGACGCTGAAAATTGGAATGCAGAGATGAGGGGACCAATTAAAATTGTGCGATAATGGCTTTTTTTAAAAAAACAAATAAGAACGCAGAATTTTTTTTAATTCCACCTTTTCACAAAATATACATAAATCAACCAACTTTAGTCCTTAAAAAATTTGCATTTAGGTTCCAAATTAAGTAATTTGATAAATAATTATTCAAATACAGTTTTTAATCTTAGTTATTAACCCACTTTAGTGAAAAATTTTACTGTTTTTTTTTGTTTTTGCTGTTAAATAGTCGATTCAATACTGCAAATATTGCGGTCAGCTAAATTTTATTTGCCTACAAGCAGCATTAAGCATAAAGCTGTATGCTGTCAAATTAAAACACATAAAATGTATCACATAAACTCAAAATTTGCTTACAGGTTACGCAATACTAATCGTAATAAAAATTTGGAAATGCATTAATGTCATTATAATAAACGTGGTTGGTTATATATATATAAATGACTGTTTATAGGCTTTGGACCTACGAGATAAACAAAACAAACAAGATTTAAAATAATACGCAAAACCTAGAAAACAATGTTTTTTGATATTAAATTACTTTTCGAATTAGTGTAAATACAAACTTAAACATAGCAATCACAGAAATAATTAATTGATGATTTAAGCGATTATAAACTTTAAAACGGAATAAAAGCAGATTAAAAGAAGCAGTATTATTTCTTTCAGCCCCCGAGGAGCTAATCTGTTCGTGAACAACATGAAATAATTTACGCTGTTTCTATTCTTTGTGAACTATCAAATGCATAGAAACTATCAATTCATTAATAATTAATTTATCATGATTATCAACATAACACGGTAATTTTATGAATTCAAATAATTTAAAATTCTAAAAATAACAAGAAGATCAGGCTAGACATTCCTAAAGGTCTCTTAAGGGAACCACTGTCATGAATCAAACTTCTATGGCGCCCGGAATAAACTACTCCTTTAATACTTGGCCGATGGGACTGAACTTTGGAACTTATGTAGTCTTGCTGTCAAGAAATTTACATAGCAATTTTGAGTTAGATACTGTTGTGTATTAAAGGTACAGTCCGTTTCGGGCGCTCGGAACGGACTGTTCCTTTAATATACAATATCTTACTCAAAAGTGGAATGTAAGTTTCTTGGCACCAACGCTGCATAATTTAAAATTTAAGCCTTAGGGCTGGTTCATACTTATGACAAAACGTCCTTTGGACAAAGTCCAAAAGACTTTTGTCCTTTGGACTTTGTCCAAAGGATAAAATCCAAAGGGAAAAGTCCAAAGGACAAAATCCAAAATACAACGTATTCATGCTTTTGTCCTTTGGACTTTTCCCTTTGGATTTTGTCCTTTGGACTTTGTCCAAAGGACAAATTCTAAGTAGCGTTCATACTTCGTCCAAAGGAAAAAGTCCAAAGGACGTTTTGGCTTGTCCAAAGGACGTTTTGGCTTTTATAAAATTGTCCTTTGGACTTTGTCCAAAGGACGTTTTGTCATAAGTATGAGCCAGCCCTTATCGGCCAAGTATTGAAGGATAAGTTAATTTCGGACGCCATAGAAGTTTTTCAATCACGACAATGCTTCTTTAAGTTTAGAAATTCAATACCATAGTTTTTCAAAAAAAACACTACTTTTTTATCAACGTATTTTACCAAAAAGATTTAAGTAGGCTTTTCTAAAAAACCTAACATTGAAAAATACGAATTATGCTTTTAAAATTCACAACAACCGATGACCCTTTGGGCTTTGCCTGCAGAAAGTTTTTTAGATCTTTAATCTCTTCAACAAGAAATTTTCGCATACTTAATAATTTATTATTACTTTAATTAAAGCATTTGTACTTTTTGCGCATGTTATAGAACATCATTAAATTGACAAAAGGAAACGTTAAGATATAAAAATATCAGTTTGAGTGTTTGGCCTTACAAAAATAGAATCTCTCAGTAATAGCTTTGTTGTTTGTAAAACATCGTTCGTAGCGTGCAGGACTGCAGTGTGTAAAACTCGGCGTTAAAAAGCCATCCGAAAACATTATTTATTTATTTTTTAGTTTTTATTAAGCTTGCGAGTAATAAAATTTTGTTTTTCTTATAATTTCTGCCATGATATTAACAACATTTCATCAAATAATTTAAGTATAAATTATCGCAAATCATTTTTTAACATTTTTTATTAACGCCGTTTTGTTGTTTGTTATAATACTAAAGTAAAATAAGATTTCGTTTTTTTCTAATTGTTTATATAATACACAGGATATGGTTATGACTGCTTTTGAGAGGCAGAAAAATTACAAAATGCTTTCATTTTTTTAAATTAGCGATTTTTTTTAATTTTAAATTTAAGTTCGCGCAAAACCGCGTATAAATTTTATATTGTTCCTGATTTGTCTTTTATAATTATTTTCTTACACTCGCGCTAAGACTAAGAATAATATTCTAATCTGTTTAATTTTAATTTTTTGAAAAATAATCGTTCATAATGAGCTAAAATTAAAAAACCTTGGAGTAAAAACTGCAAAAAATTCTAAATTATAGTAAATTAAAAATAAATTTTGAAATGATTTGTTTAATTGTTATACCACTGTTAAAGTTATAACGGTAGAAAATTAAGACTACGCCGTTTCTGCCCACATTCCATTAAAATATCTTGACAGCCGTCACACATATCTCATATTACACCATTTGGTTCATGTCTTAAGCTCTTTTGGTAATAATTTCTGTTTTCAACTATTTCCACTAGCTTTAATTCACGCACCCATTAACCGAGTAAAATGAGAGCGAAAAACGTTTGGATTGTGTCAACTTAGCTTAGTAATTTTTTTAAATAAAAAATACTACTCATTGTTTTGAAATGAGTAGTATGGATGGGTAGATTTCACGATAACCTTTAGTGGGTGGGATGTTTCAGCCTACTATTTGGTTGAAGGGGTTAAATAAAAGATTCCCAACCATGTTCAGTGTACCTACATAAAAATATATTATTAAAAGTATAATATATTTCATCAAACACTACTGCGGATTGGGCAGCATAGACTCATCCCCCTTAACAAAACTTACCACTTTAAAACTCAGTGCATTATGTTAATCTTTGTTCTGAGTTACAAACAAAAGTTAAAGAAACACCACAAAAATTTGAAATTTAGGTACGCGTTTTTTAAGCAAGGACCTGAAAATAAAATTTTAAAAAATCCTCAAGAAATTTTTTTCATTAAAAATAACAAGCACTCTCACAAAACGCCAAAGTGGGGTTTTATATACATTTATATATATAATTAAAATTTAGAGTCGTTGTAGCGGAGGCCATTTAAATCTGGATCTTATAGCCGAAAATGTGAAGCCATTAAAACCGCTAAAACCTAAGCCAAAGCCTATTATTAACTCCTAACCATTTTTATACTTATGGTTCCAAGTTTCTATTTTCACGGCTCAAAGTTTCCAAAATCTTCCAAAGGCTCCAAGTTTCCTGCTGACGGCTACAAAGACCCCGTATTTTTAATCAAGTGTCAATTTGAAAATTGGAAACAATATTTCACACTTGAAAACGACCTAAGCCTGGTTCATACTTCGTTTGAAGAGTCTAAAAACAAATTTTGGGTGATTAAAATTTAATCTTTGCTGCATTTTGGGTATTTCGATCTAAAGAAAATATGCATTCAATTTTAAACTTAAAAAACACTCTTAGATTGTACAATCAAAAAATATCATATTTTAGGGTTTTTTAAATAGACACTTTTAAAAACTTATGTCCCGGGATTTACTTTTAATTACTATTTTCATGTTTACAGTTAATTCTTCCAAACTTATAAACAAGAAAAATCTGTATCATAGTTGGAATCAGAAAAAAAAGACTTAAGCCCGGTTCACACTGAGGTTAATGATACACCCAGAATTAATTTTATATTTTTTCACAAAAATTTGATTTTTGTGAAAAAATATAAAATAATAAGATAATGATACACCCAGAATTAATTTGCTAGTGAGTAGTATTATCTGAATTTCTAAATAAGAAAAATTGCAAAAACTTGCAATTTATTTCAGAAAAAATTTATTTATTATTTACTTTGTTAAGAAAAAATGATTTAATCCATTTATTTTTATTTATTTAATATTTACCTAAAATTTACTAAATTTTTAAAAATAAAGCATTTGTCCACCAATATTTTTTTAAATGTAATTAAGATCTGTGTGAATTTCGATTATTAACTATAAACTAGTGTTTTGATTGGTTACGGGTAGTTATGTTTTGAATAAAAAATATACTGTGTATTTTAATTAATTTTTAATCATAAAAGTGATTATTTATTTTTGATTGTTTAGGAAAAACGTGTTTTAAAAGATGGACAAAAATTTGATATTACGCTATGGATTAATTTCATATAATGAGGTATTCATATTAAAATTTATTTTTGTTGCTTTATTGTTTTCTTAATTTCATTCATGGGAAGCGAATTAAAAAAACACATAAAATTGCTTATTTAAGTTCAAAAAACATTGAGTAAAATCGAAAAAAAAACCGCTGACCTTCCGTATAAAATGATTACCATATAAATTTTAATATAACAAATGATAAAATTGTGCAGCAGTTGTTTTTCATTAAATTATTTCGCGGCATGGTTAAAAAAAATTCTAATTGTTATTTTAAGTATTCGTAGCAAATTAAAACAGAAACTAAAAAAATTAAATATATCAAACTATTTTTATTGGTTTTTCATTTAGTTAGCAATTTTATGCAAGCAACGCAGGGCTAAGTCCGCTGTCTTTGAACAACCGTAAGAAGCTGTCGTAAATTGCACTTGGACCTTTCAGATAATTTTAGATATTACGAAAAAATGGAAATTTGGAGCCCAAAATAAGATAAACAACAATTAGTTTGAGCTACGTCTTAGCTTTGGTATGGATCTATCTAGCATATAACAAAAAGTGGGTGAACGGTCCCGCCCCGAAACAAAGCTCCTCTCAGATTAAATGCATTTGGGCATTTTTGATAAGCTCCTTATTTTATGTTTTAGATTCTCATTACCAAATTCTAACTTAAAGTAACCTCCCTCTACTCCAAGTTTTTAAAATCCAAAATTTTAACCACAAATAAAACTTACTACTCAATATATTTTTTTACAAAAAAACAAGAAATATCTAAATAATATTCAGCTGTATAAGGTTGAGCCTGTTGTTATAACACATGTACGGCCGTTTGTTGGTGAAAAACCCGAAGCTACGCCCGTTTATGTAGTTGTTCATCGATTACAAGAACAGGGCACGTAAAATAATAACTAAAAAACACAATTACTAATTCTTTTAATAATTATAAAATTATTGCTAACTGAGTGGAATTTCATAGGGCAATAGCAATAAACGACTTATGATTTGATTGGTTGGCATCAACATTTTGTTATTTTGACAATTGTGCAATTGTTTTGTTTCATAGATTTTTTGTGATATTACAATGGTACGAGTATTCGGACCAAGCAAAAATTTAATGTTTTTTGTATTACTACTTTATTTTATACTTGTAGGACATCTAATAGTATTGACTTATGATATTTTTTAATGTTTAAATAAAAAAATGGAAAAATAAAAATAAATAACTCCACTGGTTGTACATATGTGTGAGGTGTAGTTTTCAAGTGATTTTGATTATTAAAACAACTGTAAATAGAGCACTAAACTTAACCCCAAGCTTGCTACTAAAAAAGCAAATTAACGGCTGAATTTTTATGAATTTTTGTGACAAAATACGATTATCGGTAGGGTAAAACTGAAAAACAATTCGAAAAAAAAATAACATATTTTAATACAGTAAATGCCGAAATTACAACAAATATATTATACTAAGAATCACGACAATAATTTGTAATTGTCTTAGTTAGATTTAAAGCACTTAGAACTAGAACTTGGTACCGAAAATAGGAAAACTGGTGTTGAAAGTGGGAAATTTCAAGCCTAAACCTGACTTATATTTTTGTCGGCTTCAAGTTCCCATTTTCGCTGCTCTAATCTCCAGAAATTTTAAATTTCCCGCTTTAGCTTCAAAAACCCCATCCATTTTTTTGTACAGCAAAGTTTTTTTTTTTAAAAATCTTCATAATATGTTGATGAAAAGGTGGTGGCATAAAGGGAAATACCAAAGCGAACATATAAAACCATCAAAAATTTTTAAAGGCAACATAAATTTGACAGAAAATCGTAAAAAAGTTTAAAATGAAATGATAAAAAATTAAAAGCGGTATAAAAAAACTAAATAATAAATCATAACTCCGTCATTATTATTATCTTTTTAAACTTAAAACCGCTTAAAATTGCATTAAAAAAATTACAGTAGCTGTTGCAGATAAACAAATTAATTCAGAAAATTTCTTTCGCTAATAGGGTGAAATTCACAATTGGAATAATATACAATAATTTCGAATTACAAATCTCAGACGTTTGCTAAATCATTGGATTATTTTTTAAAAAAATACTTTAGCTAAGGTTTTAATAAGAGTAAATTCAAGCTATGGGTATTATTGTGGTTTTGCGTCTTATGTGGCGGCAATTAAGTCAAAAATTTGATTTTTGTGAAAAAATATAAAATAATAAGATAATGATACACCCAGAATTAATGTGCTAGTGAGTAGTATTATCTGAATTTCTAAATAAGAAAAATTGCAAAAACTTGCAATTTATTTCATTGCAATTCTTAATGATTTTGGAAAACCCAGTAAACATTTCAAATTTTGAAACAAACCCAAAAAAACTTGTCCTAACAGCATACAAAACAGCATTTAGTATATCCTAATAATAAAGAGTTCAGCTTTTTGTGAATCAGACAAGAATAGCTTTTTGTATCGACAGTTACCATTGCGTTAATAAAATATTATCATTTTTAATACGTCAAAGCTTCACAATGTTCTTTGTACAGATCCGTCGTTTTTTTATTGACATATAAATTTGTAAAATTCTAATTTTTAATGCCAGTTTAGATCATTTCTGAATTTAGGGTCGATGGAACCTAGGGAACTTGAAGCTGAAACCTGGAGCCAAAAACAAGGAACTTGGAGCCAAAAATAGAGAACTTGAAGCTGTAAGTCAGGAACTGGAAGCCGTAATTCGGGAACTTTGAACTGAAAGTAAACACCACGAAAAGTTTACCTAAGCCTAAGTGAAATCCAAATCTAAGCCCAAACAATTTTTTCTTAAAAGATCCAAGTTCCCAAAAATTTTCGATGAATCCAAGTTCTCTGCTTGCGGCTCAATAAAAGCCCGTACCCATTTCTGTACAAATAAACTGTTTTATTAAGAGGCTACTTGCTATTTTACCAATGAAATTTTTCACCGTTATTTTTCTTGGCGAAGAAATTTCTCAAGGCAGCTAGTGTAGTACACATAGAACAATTATACACAACTTTTCACCTGGTGGGTTATACCCAATGACTTAACTAGAGGAAAACCATGCAACACTTTTCAATTAGCCACTGCCGTTAAACTGAATTTTTCTTTTTAAAATCTGACGTTTCTATAGCCCGCCAGAGACTTGAATTTATGGGAGCAATTAGAATGATTAATTTTTTCATAATGAATTATAATTTATTTGAAGTTTAGTTGTTCGCAAATAGTTTGCTTTTTGAAAAAAAAAAAACAAATAAAATTAAGATCTTAATTTACTCTAATTCAAAAATAGTTTTCTAAAAATACTTTTTAAAATAGTTTTTCAAAATTTATAATACAGAAAAATAAAAATAGTTTTCTAAATTATTCATCTACCTAAAATTAGTTGCTTCTTCGCGGCACTGAAGTTTTTTTATCTAAGTTAATAGTTAGCTCTAAAAAATCCTAATAAACAGAGGGTTTTAACTATATCATAAATTTAAGCAAAAACGGCAAAATCTATCTGGTTTATTAAAAGTAAGTAAAATATGGCAAAAACTTTTTTTCTCTAAAATTTCTTGTTATGGTTTATATGTGATTTAAAGTTTCAAAAAAGATGAAACCAAAAATTATTGTTTGGTAAACTAAAGGCATATTTTTTTAGATCTAAAAAAGTTGTAGTATTTTTATTTTAAAGCAAAATGTTAGAAGTATACTATCAATAATCTAAACATTAACCAAAAAATAATATGTTCATCTCTGTCTATACTTCCGAGATATAAAGTTTAAAATTGGAATGAAACCAAAACCATAACAATAGTGTCTTTCGGTTAGAGATTCTATTTATTCTCTGTGGGCCATTCAGAAAAAGGTATAAAAGAGCGCCAGCTTATTGACCTGTTTTAAGCTGATAGCGGCCAAGAATGACGCAAAGAAGCTAAACTAAAATTGAGCAGCGAAACTTAGAATTGCCGTAAGATTCGGCCAATTTTAAGTTCCTGCGACAGTTTTTTTTCCAGAAAAGCCGATTTTCGCGCGTTGGCTGCCGTTTCTAGTCGACAAAAAATTCAAATCATAAACTGTTTACGTAAACTTGGAGTAAAAGACTGAGGACTTTTTTCGAAAACGCAACGTAAATTGAGAACGCGTTCGAAAATAAAGTTTTCTTTCTCCCATTTGAAGCTCCCACGCGTTTCGAAGCTCGGCAATAGCCGAAGCATTGTTTCCAAGCTTATAGATTTGAACAAAGCGAGAAACGATCAGGAAATCCAATACTGGATTAAGAAAAGCTTCTAAAATTCCAGAGAAGCCAACAGTTGAATTATACACATGTGACATATTTTATGGCCCATGGGGAATAAAATTTTCACTATTTTCGTCATATTTGAATAGAAAACATTTTTTGTGGTATTCATCATTTTAGCACTTTTTTGTTAAAGGCGAAAATTCCGTTCAATCACTGAACTATTTTCTATAAGCAAGGCAAAAAAAACAATGATCGTTAGGGCTCCGTTTTGCATTGATAATAATTACAAGTTCGGAGAATTAGATATCACCGTTTCTAAGGCAAACGTATAAAATCATATTACCCTTTTTATTTTTTTTTGGCGTTTAAATTTTTGCTGCTTTAATCATTAAACATTCGGTCGCTAAAAATATTACCTCATAATAGTCTGCGCAGATTTAGATTTTAAAAAATCTATGTTTATAAGCATAAATGATTTTTTAGTTTTGTTATTATAATTAATTACTAAGTATTAAGTTCAAAATAATAGCCAAACAGAAAAATCTGAAAGCATTTTGCTCTTCCTGTTAAAAATAAAAATGTTACATAAAACCAATGAAAAAATGGAATACCTTCAATACAGTAAAATAAAATATTTCAAGTGTCAAATTTTGCATTTCAAATGTCAATGTCCCTCGTCAAAAACTGCTTACTTACATTACACACACACACACACACACACACACACACACACACACACACACACACACACACACACACACACACACACACACACACACACACACACACACACACACACACACACACACACACACACACACACACACACACACACACACACACACACACACACACACACACACACACACACACACACACACACACACACACACACACACACACACACACACACACACACACACACACACACACACACACACACACACACACACACACACACACACACACACACACACACACACACACACACACACACACACACACACACACACACACACACACACACACACACACACACACACACACACACAAACGCGCGCGCGCGCGCACTCGCAGTCACACACGCACACCCACCCACACGTACAAGCAAACACACAATGCGCGCGTGCACACACACATACAAACAAATCATAGGCGCATTACGTTTATGTACAAATAGATAGCATAATAGCATTTTTTGTGTTTATTAGTCGGTAATAATAACAAAAAAAGGGAAAAGCTGTTGCATATCCTGGTATAAAAAGATTCAATATGTACGAAAATATAAGTTACTATGAATATTAAGGTCTCTCCGGACAGTTTTCTTAAGTATAGAAAATCGCGATTTTTGGAATATGTGACGACCCAAAGTAGAAGCGAAAATAACCTGACGCTAAAAAATTTAAACAGCCAAATTTATTGAAAAATTTGGCCGATACAGGAATTAAACCCGTAACCTCCAAAGTCGACTCTGGCGTGCTATCCATTACACCATAGGCCGGAAAAGAAATGGGAAAGATAATCACCTTTTATAAACGCTTGTACTTAAAGTTTTCACGGAAGGGACACATACGCCCTATGTGTCACACCTTCCCACCAAGAGAAGAGCTGCTCTCAGCCTCTTCGATTCAATCCGCACACCTCCACCAGCCCCAACAAGCCCGTATATCTTCCGTAAAACGGGGGGTACACTGATATACATACCCGGAGTTCTGTATCGGCCACCAAATATGTGACGACCCAAAATAGAAATGAAAACAACCAGACGCTGAAAAATTTATTCAGCGAAATTTATTGAAAAATTTGGCCGATACAGGAATTGAACCTGTAACCTCCAAAGTCGACTCTGGTGTGCTATCCATTACAACATAGGCCAAAGAAATTAGAAAGATAATCAATCGCCTTTTATTAACGCTTGTACTTTGAGTTTTCACGGAAAGAACACATACGCCGTATGTGTTATACATACAGAAATCTCGCGAAATACAGAAATGTTACCATAAAAAATTAATATGGGTGTTAAAAAGGCAGAAATACTACGATTATAAAGTGCACATTCATTATATTATAGTAGTAGTTGAAAAAATTTATATTAAATATTAAATTGCAACGAAATTTTTTTAAACTCTTAAAAATATTCACTACTCAATATTTATTTTAAAAATACTTCCAATAAAGAGGAACTGTTAATCTTTTTCACGTACGTAAAAAGTAATGGAAATATTTTTGTATTTATGGTTTAATATACGATTTTCCGTAAAAAATGGGGGTTAATTTCTTCAAAATTGCGGCGAAACGTGGATTTAATTGAAATCGATGATTTTTAAACTGCCATAATAGCTCTCGCTCTGTTAATCTGTGTGTGTGCATATTTTTGATTTAATAAAGGCCGTGGGTTTATAAACCTCTTTTAAAAAAGTGATTTTAAAAGAGCAGATGGTTGTGTAGCGCAGTCGGTATAGAGACGTTCCCGTCTGATGCTGTTAAAATTTTTGTGGTCGAGGGATCGATTCCCACTGTGAACTTATTTTCATTGCCACATTTTTTTAATATTAATTTTTATTTTATATTTATTACGATTTTTTTTAATAAATCAAAACAAAAAAAATTATTTGTAAATATTTAAACCGCATTTGTTTCCTACTTTTTGCCGCTCATTCGAATTTTCGTCGTTGGGATATTTTAAAACATTATAATGCTCTACAATTACAATAAATAATAAAATACATTTTATGTAAACAAAAAAATAACTTATGTTCGGTATTTCAACAGGTTTTTTATTAAACTGTGAAGTGAAAACTGTCCCGAGACCTTTAGCACTAAACCTGTTCTCCCAGAGTATAAAAACTGAAAGACATGATAACAAATAGGTGCGAGTATGACCCCGCGTCGCCAAAGCGCCTAAAGGTTAGTGAACTTTGTTTATAGCAAGAAATTTTCCAAAGCAAATAGACCCATAGCTCGTTATGCATAAGAAAGTGGCATGTCGCTTCTTAAATAAAACATAACGCTATTAGTTTCGATACCTTCTTCCACTTTCATTAAAAAGCACTTTAATTTTTATTCCAACGTACTTTTTAATATTTTTGATAGGTAGATATTTCATTAGCGTGTTTTTTAAAAACAAATTCTACTAAATATGGAATTAGCAAATAAAAATTCGTCAATTTCCCGAACTCGAACTGATTATTTAAGTAGACAGTGATTTTTTTACAGTTTCTTAAACTTTAAATATTATTTCAGAAAACCCAAATATTATCTGGTTATCATTACTATAATTATTTGGATTATTTTAATAACAAAAATTTCTTATCTTAATAAGCAGAAATTTTCTAAATGAAAACTGCTAATTTTTTTTGTTTAGCTGCAGCTCTAGAAAATAAGAAAATTAAAAAACTAACGATTATTTTTATAATTAAATTGCGATTGTTAATGTTGCATGAGTATTTGATAAATTGTGATAATAAATCATAATTGCTAAATATTACTTAAAAAGAATAAAAAACAGTACAACTAAAATATATAATATATGTAATACATATACTTTTTAAGGTATTAAAACAAAATGTAAGGCAAATAGTAAAATATGGAATATGTTTCCATTACAATTTCCATCAAAATACATTAATTTTTGGAACGTCTTGGCTTTCTTAACACTTTTTAAATCATGAAATTATAGTTTAAAAATAATGTTTTACTAATTTTTTACTTGAATTGAATTCTTAGAAAAATTTTGATATAATTTTATGTTTATGCTTTGTGTATTTGTGGACTTTTACTTTATTTTTTAAATTGAAGCGAATCATTACACTGATGAGCCCCGTTTTCGCTTAGTATTTATTGGAAATGAAAAAATACGTATGAATTTATAGGCGAAACACATTTTTTCATCAAAAGTTTTATTTCTGGTAACGCATACTTCTAGTGCAATTTACTTTTTTAATTCTAGTTTTTTTAACAATATTAGTATTCAAAAACAAAAATAATGTAATATGGTATATTGAAAGTAATGATTTTCAATTATTTTAAGTAAAAGTAAAAGTAATTTGAAAAATCTTAATTTAAGTAACGTAAGACAAGAGTAAAATTAATTTGTAATTTTTTTATTTAAGTAAAGTAAAAATAAAAGTTACGGTCAAAATTTTATTTAAGTAAAGTAAAAGTAAGACCTATTTTTTAAACAAAAGTAAGAGTAGAAGTATAATAAAAGTATTTTTAAAACGAAAAACACCGGTTTTCGGAGCTCCAGAGCACTGTTCCAAAGTTTTTTGCTAAATTTATGTATAGATTTTTATTTTAATAAATTTTTTGGTCTAAATAAATGGTGTTTAGCTTGTTACGGCTTAAAAAACTTTTTCTGCCACTCCATTTCCAACAAGCCCATAGGTAATTGAGTAGTCTAAACTACTTAAATTTTACTTAAATTAATTTAAGTATTTGCAAGAAAAAATTCTAGTAAGACTAAACGTAAAAGTGATTGAAATTTCAAGATCGAGTAAGAGTAAACGTAAAAGTACATAATTAAAATTTCAAATGTCGAATATGAGAAAAAGTAAAAGTAATCCCAAATCCGTTATTTTTATAAGTTTAAGTAAAAGTAACTTTTTACAACA
Organism: Microlaimidae sp. YZB2_3; assembly: GCA_030248175.1. Lineage (NCBI taxonomy): Eukaryota > Metazoa > Nematoda > Chromadorea > Desmodorida > Microlaimidae > Microlaimidae sp. YZB2_3. The sequence goes on from JASAMX010017046.1 coordinate 28,500, forward strand.
CTTTTTGTTTTTCTTTCATTGAATGTGTTTTTACTACATTTTGGTATGGTTTTTGAGCTTCCAAATTATTTTACTGGAAATAATTTTTAATAAATTTTACAAGCCCAGGAGCTCATATAAATTTAAATAACAATAGTGTTTGGTTTCGTTACGTCTCAGCTTTTGCTCATTGTTCAATTTTATTTTATGGTTTTATTGTGTTTACAGTTGTATATTATTTAATATATAATTCCTAATTTTATTCAAATAATTTAAAAATAAATTTAAGACACATTTTTTGATCTGTTCATTTTAATCCCGCATGAAAATAATAAGTGCCAAAGAATGCTAATTTGGCAAGCAGACATAACCCACATAAAAATTCTATAAAAAATAAATAAATGTTATAAAATGCCCTTGTGAATAGAAAAAACCTAAGAAAATGTTTACCTTAAATTAAATAAAATGATAATTTATATTAAATAAAATGATAGAAAAATCCAAAATACATAGAGCTGAATTACATTAAGACTACTTAAGATGAATTCTATCAGGGTGAAATTTTGGGGGTAGTTAGGTAACCACTCGTTCTTGTGTAACCAACAACCAAAAACCAGAAAATATCTCGTGCAAGAGAACACGTGACGTACTTTAATAATTATTGGTTACATTAATTTTATTTTTCTTGGCTCGCGCATTCATTTTTTATTTCTTTTTTACGAAAAAGCGGTACACTCTTTGTTTCAGCCTCATAGAATTCAGCTTTAGTTTTTATATTGAGCTAATATTTATTTATATTTTAGATATTATTCTCAGACTTATCATTTTTCATATTGAACAAATAACACTTTATATTTTAGACTTTGCTCCAAAACCTAAATTTTTATACTAAATAGAAAAATTGAGTTGGACTTAATAGACTAAAAATTTAACCCATTACTTTCTACTTTTCACTTGGCTCCAAGTTCTATTTTTTTAATTAATTAGAAAAATGGTGTTGGACTTGATCTGACCCAAAATTATTTGTATATAAATTTTGCATGTGTTTTAGTAATGTGTATATAAAACTTTTTTTGTGCATAAATATTGCATGTGTTTTTAGTAAGGTGTATACAAAACTTTTGTTTGTTTTTTTTAAATTTCTTTCGAGGTATAAATAAAAAAATAAATATAGGCACCTTGCACTAAAACTTGGTTTATACATGAAGTATGCAATATACATAAATGTTACCATAATGGGTAATTACCGTACTCCTACTTATCTTTCATAGTATGCAGATCAACGGAAAGCGAAATCATCGAAAGCGCGCAAAATTTCCATCGGCTGATTTGCATACTACGAAAGATAAGTAGTAAGATACGGTAGTTGTCTATTATGGTTACGCTTATGTATATTGCATACTTCATGTATAAACTGAGTTCCAGTGCAAGGTGCCTATAATAAAAGATTTAATTTCAAAGTTTTCATTTCATTTATATTATCCACTTTAATGGGAGTGGGTAAAACAAAAGCTTTTAATAAAAGCTTGGAACTAGGATCAAAACAATAGTTTTTTGCCTCGAAGTATGCTCGCCTTTTGAAAGAAAAGTCGCTGGTTTCAGCCTATCAACTAGGCCTTCATTTAGGGTCAGGTCAAGTCCAACACTATTTTTCTAATTAATTAAAATATAGGTCTTCAATCCAATTGGGTTCAATTTTTAGTCTATTAATTAAACACAACTGATTTATGTAACCAATAATTATCAAATTGCGTCACGTGTTTCCTTACACAAGATATTTTCTGGTTTCTAATATCTGGTCACACAAAAACGAGTGGTTACTTGACTAAATGGGATTCCATTTAAATAGGACGAAGTCCCATTCAAATGGGACCTATATAAATGGGATCCCATTTAAATGGAACCTATTTTAATGAAATCCCATTTAGATAAGTCCCATTTAAAAGGGATCATATTTAAATTGTATCCAGTTTAAATGGAATCCCATTTTAATGATCCCATTTAAAAGGGATCCCATTTAAATTGGATCCCATTTAAATTGGATCCCATTTAAATAGGACTTGGTCTCATTTAAATGGGACTTATTTAAATGAGTAGTTTGTTTTAAATGTCTCATTTTTCCTTTATTATATATTTTTGATTACACTAGAAACGCGCGTAAGAAAAAAAACTTTTGATGAAAAAATCCGTTTTGCCTACAACTTTATTCGTATTTTTTTATGCCCAATAAATACGAGGCGAAAAAAAATTATTAGTGAATTGAATTGCTTCATTGCATTTCAATCATTTCATCTCATAATAATGAGAGTATAATTAATTATATATGGGTATTGGCCTAATTCTGTTCTAAATAAAAAATTCCTTTACCGGTTTCAAAGTTGTAATTACAGTAGTCGTTGTAAGCATGTGTGCGGTTTTTGGAGTTAATTTAGAAAATAAATAAATTAAACAAGATGCCCAACTTTGTCAACTCTAAATTAAATACCAAAGCTGAAATACCAACCTTAAGCCGTAATTAAGGGTCTTCTCTTTAATTGCTGATGGCTTGATGGGTCAAACTTGCTCTTCACAACAAAGAAAAAGCTGATATTTTATCAAAATTTTTTAACTCCGTTTATACAGAAGATGACGGGAACAAACCTATTTTTTTGAAACGTGTCCCACACAATATAGAATTAAATTCAATTGTCTTCCCTGTTAAGACTGTATATGATAAACTACGCAAACTTCCTCTAAATCGTCCCGTACACCTGATTCTCTTCCAGCAATTTTGTTAAAAAACACTGAAAAAAACATCTCAGAAGTCCTGGCATGTGTTTTTGAGTGGTTCATGCTAGAGGGAAAATTACCACTAATCTGGAAAGAAGCGTTTATAACTCCTATTCATAAGAAAGGAGTTTGCAACTGTGCTAACAATTACCGTCCAATCTCCTTAACCTGTGTTGCTTGTAGAGTAATGGAAAAAATTATATATGAAATTTTATAAAATATCTAAAATCTAACAATCTGATTTCTAAAGCACAATTTGGTTTTCTGGCCAGGTTATCCACGGGTCTTCAGCTACTAAGCTGTCTTAATGATTGGTCATCTGCTATGAGAGACAAAAAACAGACTGACTGTGTATATATAGATTATTCAAAAGCGCTTAATACAGTCAGTCATTAAAAATTATTAACTAAACTGCAAGGTTATGGAGTCGGATATGAATTGTTAAAGTGGTTGAAAGACTTTCTTACAGACAGAAGACAGACAGTCGTGTTGGCCGAGACTAAATCTGAGTATACATCAGTTAAAAGTGGGGTTCCCCTGGGTAGCGTTTTAGGGCCTTTATTATTTTACTATACATTAATGACCTTCCAGAATGTTTAGAAATTGACTGCACGCCTAAGTTGTTTGCGGACGACACCAAAATTTTTTGTTCCTATGAAAATGTGCCTCACCCTAGCTTTCAACAATCCCTAAATTCATTTTGCGCATGGTCGGAACTTTGGCAATTACGTATTGCCTTTGAAAAATGCTCGGTTATTTCCTTTGGTGGTAAAAATCAAAATGATTATTTTTTTGGCAATACCAAAATTGAACGTGTCAACAGCGTTAAAGACCTTGGAATTACAGTACCAAACACACTGAAATTTTCCCGTCACTGTATTGATATTTCTAAAAAAGCGTCAGCTAGAGCTTTTCTGTTACTACGAGCTTTTAAAACTAAAATCCCAAAATTCTTGTGAAAGCTTACACTACTTATGTAAGGCCACACAGAATAACAAACCTCAGTATGGTCTCCTTTTCTGCGAAAAGATGTCGAAATTTTAGAACGTTGTCAAAGAAATTTTACGAAACGTGTAAGCAAAAAATGCGGCATATCTTATGAAAATTACAAAGATAGATTAAACAAACTAAATCTCCAAAGCTTGGAAAGACGTAGGGTGGTAAATGACCTCGTTTTCTGCTTTAAAATAATACATCATTTTGTTGATGTTAATCATGAGGATTTCTTTGTGGTTGATACTAATGAACGCTTGCGCGGAAACGGTCTTAAGCTAAGGAAAGTGGAAAACTTTCGAATCGACATAAGAAAATACTTTTTTCGAACAGAGTTATTGATATATGGAATGAGCTGGATCATGATATAGTTAACTGTACATCTGTTAGCTTATTTCAGAGCAAGGTGCGTAATCTTCCCTCCGCTATTTATCCAAAAACACATCTAACAATAAATACTTCTAAAACTCTGCACTCAAATAATTACATAAATTAACCTCGTGCCTTTTGTTACTAATATATATTGTTCTATACCAACTTTTATTTATGTACTTATACATGTATTCATACATAAGTGTTCTTCATTTTGTGCGTGTATTACCTTTTGTGAATAAATGACTTATGACTTAGAGATGGTGTAGGGGTTTACAAGAAGACTAAAGATGTTTAAAGATTTTTGTCAGGAACGTTTTAAATTTAAAAGTTTGTTAAACATCGTATAAAGCTTTTAAACCTCTTTTGGTTATAAGATATAGTAATCTTATTTTTAAACGCTTGTGATAAGCTTAAAAATATAGTTTTTCCAGGAATGAAATCAAATAAACGGCAAAAATTTGGGTAATTTGGATCTGAAACTTGAAACAAAAAATTGGTAACTAGAATTTAGAAGTAGAAAACTTAAAGTGAAAATTTTAATTCGCTAAAACCTATACCTAACCTTATACTCCAAACTTTTTTTTATTATTTTTGGCTCCAAGTTCTCATTTCTGCAGATTGAAAAGTTCACAAAAATTTTTGACGGCTCTAAGTTTCCTGTTTACGGTCCAAAAGCAACCGTACCGGCGTCACATATAGTTCATATTTATTACTTATGCAAGAAAGCGTAAAACCAAGGACTACTAATCAAGTACCAAAAAGATTTAACACATTTTTCAGCCTTCTCGTAAACCCCTACCCCATCACCAGAGAGTGGGCCTCTCGTTTAATTTATTCATCTCCAAAAAACCTCACATAACTTGGTTTATAATGTTATTTGTGTAAAAAACGTGTAAAAAGACCCAAATTTAAAAAAAATATAAAAAAGTAACGAATTTTGAGTCAAAAACTTGAAAATCCACTGTTTATAAAAATTGACCAATCAAGTTGTCTTCAAACTTAGAAAATTATCTAAAAAGGGCTTTTATTTTTTGTTTGATCATAGCGGTTCGGGTGTAGTAATGAATTTATAGAAAAATTTAAGCTAGATTTTAATTTTACATTTTTATAAAATTATTGCATTCGTTTTTCAGATATAAAATCTAAAATAAATCTTTTTCGTTGCAAAGGCACATAACTTTGGCACACAATATAGGTTATGCAATCCAAAAAAAAGAAAAAATTGACTAAAGTTAAAATCCGTCAGGTTGAAATTTAGGGCGTAACCGCTCGCCGTCAGGAAGAAAAGAACAATAAACGCGCGAGAAAAAAAATAATAAAAAAAGTTGGCAGAGATGATGTAAGCAATTATTATTATTATTAAGTTGCGTCAGGTGTTGCTCTGCACGTGATATTTTCTCGGAGAACGAGTGGTTACTTTACCACCCCTCTGTTTTTACCCTGATAGAATTCGTCTTTAAATAATGATTTCCATAGAAAATCGTGTGATAAACATTAACAAAATACTTGTGAACTTCAACTAAAATTTTTTGCACAACTTGGACATAATAAAACGAAATTCCAAAAAAAGTTAACTTTGCCAAACATTATTTAGCCTGTCATATTTTTTTTTCTTTCCGAAAGTTCAAAATTGCACAAACCTGCCCTAATTTTAAGCCCAAACCTTTTTTTGTGCTTTAGTTAAATTACTATTTTATTGTTTAAAATTCTCAAAATTTTGCAATTGTTCCAATATCCCTACTTGCGGCTTGTAAAAACCCTTTATAAAAACAAATATGTCAATTATAATCGATACATGTGTTATGTTGAATATTAATATATTTTGCACCAGTCAGCATATTGTACATTGTTGAAAAAAGGCTGATGGCATAATACCTTAGCGAGAATAAAATAACATAAAATATTTCGCTCTCGATTTTCAAAATTAAAACTATGCAAGTATTGTTTAAAAAAAGAGCTGAATGTTGGTAAATTTTTTAACACATAAAAATATCTCTGGATCGTTTATAGTTTTTAGCCGGACTTATTTAAAAACTAGCCAAAGTTATGCAATGACTAATATTTTCTCTTATCGATTAAAATTAAAAAAAACCCGAAAATATTCATTCAACATCCCAGGAGTGCACTAAATAAGCCGAACTAGACGGAAAAATGTGTTAGACTCATCAAAGCAATTGTTAGTTGGTTCTGGGTAATTTTTTCCAATTTAGAAAATGAATTTAAATAGACCTGCGTTAAACCAATAGTAATATTAATAATTTTTTTAAATATTTAAAATGACAATTTAAAAATATTCTAGGACGAATATAATTGGTCTTGTGAAATTTTTTATTTGGAAGTTGTACAACATTTAAACAAGTCATTTTAATGCGTAGTTAACTTTTTATTATAGCTAATTTATTCCGTCTATTAGTGACTAAACCCATTTAACTGTTAAAAAATATAAACTAAAACACTGTTGTTGCTAAAGCACCGGTGAGAAGGGGGGAGCAGGGTGGGGTCCACCCCCTCCCCTCCTCTAGCCTCAAAATTTTGGGACCCTCCCTAGACAAAAATCAATGGGGGGCCCTCCCCCCAAATTTCCAATTTTTTTACCCCTGACCCCCCTCTAGATTTTGAAATCTGACCCCCCCTTTCCCCCCTTGAGAAAATTTAAGGTACTTTTTTATACTAAATTTTCTTCCAATAACTTGAATTTTCATCACATATTCATACTTTTACACCCTTTTTATACATGAATATGGTTTTTATTCAATAAAATGTAGTATTATCCTATAAAAAGAACAATTATTATAGTTATTATGGTTTAAAGCTGTTTGCTTTGGACACCGGACCCCACCTAACCCCCCTCTAGATTTCAAAATTTCGCACCCCGGGTCGACACGCCCTAAAAAGCTAGGGGGGTCCGGACCCCCCTCCTAGAATTCAAAATTCGATTTACCCCGAGTAACCCCCCCCCCTCGCTTCCCCGACCGTGCTCACCTATGTTTGGAATTGTCCCTCCCCCCCCCAAATAAAATCCCCCGGGGGGGGGGGGGAAGTGCAGAGGTCTGCAAACCTACCCATTTTATGGTTTTTAGACAGCCTTCTTCTTATGAATTGTGAAGATGAAGTAAAATTAAAGCTTTCTCTGGAACGTCGTCCCAACACACCGCTCGGAGATTGTTGAGTCGCTCGCTTTGCTCTAACGGGATATGATGTGGATAAACCTTAAAATATTACCATTTTAGTTATAACTTATAAGCAAGGGCGTAGCCAAGGGGGTTTATGGGGGTTGTAACATACATGGGCAAGTTGGTCCGGAATGGAGGGGGTTAAATCCCAAATTAGGGGGGGGGTTAAAATCCGAGAAACGCAAAATCATAGGTGTCCGACCCTTGACGGCTAGGGGGGGGGGTTTGACCCCGGGGTCAGCCCATTTTTTACCATTTTGTAGGCCCAGCAGGGGGGTCAGCCTGGACCAAATTTTCGAAAAATTTTGACCCCGGGGTAGCCTGGACTGAAGGGTCCTTGAGGGGGGGGAAGCCTGGACTGGGGTACTTAGGGGGGGGGGGGGGAAAAGCCTGGACCTGCCAAAAAAGCTTTTGGAAACTGTTAAAAACGTTAACATATTATAAGAGGTACCTTTTTGTTGATTTTTTTTGCTTCCGGTAAAAGTTTGACCAACTTTCTTCTATTTTCCGGTTACATAATAAATAATAAATCATTGTATTTTGTTTTTATTTCATTATTTTGCATGCGGCAACTTGCCGGACAAGTGTTTAACGAACGGCGGCAGCGCAAAAAACGGACCGGTCGTTTAAAAAAAAAGGACCGACCGTTCGTTTTTAAAAAAAGGTTCGTTTTTAAAATTAACATTTGAATTTTTTTTATTTTTATTTTTATTGTAACGTACCAACCAGTTTGTAAAAAACCTAAGTTTTATTATAAATTATAAAAATTTTTATAGACCACTAAAATCAGTGGCGTGCCCAGGATTTCATTGGGGGGGGTGGGGTACATACCCCCAGGGTGGGGAGCGGCAGCCCCCCAGAAATGAGGGGGTCTGGGGGGCGGGAGCCCCCCAGCGGGGTAAGGGGTAAAGCCCCTTCGGGGGGGGGGGGGGAAAGAACCCCCCCGGGAAAGAAAATTTTTAAAACGCTAAAATACACTAGAAATTTTAATTCCAGATGATAATTAAAACAAAATTTAAGGTTTTTTTATTCCTATCCATTTGAAACATGTGTTTAGCTTAATAAAAGGTTAATAATGTTTAAATAGTTTTATTTAACATGTATGCCTTAACTATTGAGCGGCAAAATCGATTTGAAATTGAAAACTGAGATATTTATTTAAAATACCCGCGAAGCGGGGAAAATTTGGTTTTTTGACTATTAATATGCTTTTGGAAGGCATCAGGAAAAATTCTGTATTAATATTTAAGAAAAAAAACTCTCCCGCAAGGGTCCCCCCTTATAATAAAATCCATCTTTGCTAGATTTGGGGGGGGGGGGGGGGCGCCCCCCCCCCCCCCCCGCCCCTGGGCACGCCACTGATTAAAATTATTGTTATATTTATGAGGAATAGCCATAAAACTAGGTAGACATAAAATGGTTTATAGATAAGGGGGGTGGAACAGCTGTTAGGGGGGGATGGTCAGAAACGCCTTCAGGGGGGGGCGGCCTGGACGGGGATTTTCGGGGGGGGAGGGTCGCTAATGGGCGCTGGGGGGGAAGGGTCCCCTGGACCGGTCCTCAGGGGGGGGGGGGGTCCGGGGAGTCCGGGGAGGTAGGACACCCTATGGAGGTAGGGTATCGTTATGCCCGTACATATTGAAATTTCGTATTTTGTTTTTTTATCCATTATTAAATATAAGATAAGCGTTTTAAAACCATTTGTTTTTTTATATGTTAACAAATTTTATAATTTTAAGTGTAACAACAAGGGAACAAAAAAACCGGTGTAAGTCGAAAAAATGGAGAGTCCAAATTCACCAGTTGCATCCTGCAGTATGTTTTTTTTTAATATTATTTAGCAAGTGATTTCATTAATATAACCACTAGTCAGCGGCATTTACTGTAGCATCAGTGCAATTCATGATAGGGTGTATAACTGTTTGAAAACAAAATTTTTATGAAAGAATTTATTATGACGTACGGCTAAAATTTCAGGTGAGCATATCGATGAAATGTACAGTTAATGCAGAGATAATTAAATCATTCTATAACTAACACTTACATTGATTCAATAATAATTTTTTGTATAAATCAACAGTAACGTTAGCCTTAGTAATTTTTTCCAGTCTTAATCATTTTTGAACAAGACCTTCTGATTTTAATTTTATCAAATTATTTTTAGAAAAGCAATAATTAAAATATTATTTAAATTTAGAAAACAATAATCTAGAATTTGAAAATTTAACTATTCTACTAGTTGCAGTAATTTTTTAGTTTTTTTATTTTATTTTTTGTTTTCTATTTTTAATTTTAATTGTAATATTTTTCTACAAAGTATTGGCAAAATCAAAAAAAAACCTACAAAAAATGACATTTATACTTTTTTTGCCAACACAAAATATTTGGTAGCGTTGGTCTTTTTTCACAGTTGCATGCATATAGCAATAATTTTTGGTTCCCCCCCCCCCAAAAAAAACCTATGCGCAGTACTATATTAATCGCTTGCGATTAATACATTCGGTACTTTGTTCACCTACCTAGGAATAGCGTGCAAGTAGAGTAAAACTAAACGCAAATCTTCCAAGCTTGTTTTTTCTGCATTTTCTCTTGAAGGACACGTAATAATAGGGTGTCCGTGTCTATCTCGACCCCCAGTCAAAACTGCAATTCGCTGCCGTAGTAAATGTAAAATGTCTGACGCTTTTAAACCATTGCCTAAAAAGTTAAGATAAAAAAAAAACTAAAACAGATTACGTGGCGTATTACTATTATAGTCTGTGCACAAATGATGCGTTGGCGTTACTGAAAATTTTACCATTGAAAATATCCCATTTCAACAAAGACTCCATATTTGTATAAATTGTATGAATTACAATTGTAAATATAAGTACACTGATATATCATTGCAAATCAATGGTTTGTTATAAAACATGCTAATTTGAAAAGTTTTTAACGCGCATAAATTGTGTACAATTTTTTCTGTAAAAATCAAAAATAAAGCTAACTGTTGTAATAACATTTGTATTAGTGGCGTCGGCGTGTAGCCAGGGAAGGGAGTGGGGAACCAAAAATTATTTGCTATATGCATGCAACTGTGAAAAAAGACCAACGCTACCAAATATTTTGTGTTGGCAAAAAAAGTATAAATGTCATTTTTTGTAGGTTTTTTTTTGATTTTGCCAATACTTTTATTAAAAATATTACAATTAAAATTAAAAATAGAAAACAAAAAATAAAATAAAAAAACTAAAAAATACTGCAACTAGTAGAATAGTTAAATTTTCAAATTCTAGATTATTGTTTCTAAATTTAAATAATATTTTAATTATTGCTTTTCTAAAAATAATTTGATAAAATTAAAATCAGAAGGTCTTGTTCAAAAATGATTAAGACTGGAAAAAAATTACTAAGGCTAACGTTACTGTTGATTTATACAAAAAATTATTATTGAATAGATGTTAATGTTAGTTATAGAATGATTTAATTATCTCTGCATTAACTGTACGGTTAATTAGATATGCTCACCTGAAATTTTAGCCGTACGTAATTAATAAATTCTTTCATAAAAATTTTGTTTTTCAAACAGTTATACACCCTATCATGAATTGCACTGATGCTACAGTAAATGCCGCTGACTAGTGGTTATATTAATGAAATCACTTGCTAAATAATATTAAAAAAAAACATACTGCAGGATGCAACTGGTGAATTTGGACTCTCCATTTTTTCGATTTACACCGGTTTTTTTGTTCCCTTGTTGTTACACTTAAAATTATAAAATTTGTTAACATATAAAAAAACAAATGGTTTTAAAACGCTTATATTTTATATTTAATAATGGATAAAAAAACAAAATACGAAATTTCAATATGTACGGGCATAACGATACCCTACCCTCCATAGGTGTCCGACCTGCCCGGACTGCCCGGACCGCCCCCCCCCCCTGAGGACCGGTCCAGGGTACCCCTCCCCCCTAGCGCCCATTTTGGACCCCCCCCCCCCTAAAATCCCGGTCCAGGCCGACCCCCCCCCCCTGAAGGCGTTTTTGACAATCCCCCCCCCTAACAGCTGTTCCACCCCCCCCCCGTATCTACGTCTATAGATTTTTTATTTTAGGTTATCAGAGCATTAGAAAGAAAGGGGAGATTGCAAGAAAGAAGTATCTAGGCGTATCTAACCTTTTCAAACATTTATTTTTTATTGTATAATAAAATGTAATGCACCCATATGTAGCATATTTACATATATTTACCCATATTTACATAAGCTAACTACTGTAAACCATTTTAATGGTTACTACCTGGTTTTATGGCTATATATTCCTCATAAATATAACAATAATTTTAGCGGTCTATAAAAATTTTTATAATTTATAATAAAACTTAGGTTTTTTACAAACTGGTTGGTACGTTACATTAAAAATAAAAAAATAAAATTCAGATGTTCATTTTAAAAACGAACCGTTTTTTAAAAACGAACGGTCGGTCCGTTTTTTTAAACGACCGGTCCGTTTTTTGCACTGCCGCCGTTCGTTAAACACTTGCCCGGCAAGTTGCCGCATGCAAAATAATGAAATAAAAACAAAATACAATGATTTATTATTTATTATGTAACCGGAAAATAGAAGAAAGTTGATCAAACTTTTACCGGAAGCAAAAAAAATCAACAAAAAGGTACCTCTTATAATATGTTAACGTTTTTAACAGTTTCCAAAAGCTTTTTTGGCAGGTCCAGGCTTTTCCCCCCCCCCCCTAAGTACCCCAGTCCAGGCTTCCCTCCCCCCTAAGGACCCTTCAGTCCAGGCTACCCCGGGGTCAAAATTTTTCGAAAAATTTGGTCCAGGCTGACCCCCCCTGCTGGGCCTACAAAATGGTAAAAAATGGGCTGACCCCGGGGTCAAACCCCCCCCCTAGCCGTCAAGGGTCAGACACCTATGCTACCCTCGCCTAAAAATAAATCGATATTTTTAAGACATTAACATGTTTTGGCATAATATTTTGCGCTTTCAACTATTTTGCATTGTTTTTACTCGTTTTGTTTATTTTTCTTCTTTTTTTGTTGTCAATTCAATGTATTTTTGTGATCATTTTTGTCCGTGTTATTCTTTTCCTGATTTAATTTCCTAGAAAAATTTGCCTCTTTGAATACATGCAAACCACCCACCCAACGAAAAACTAGCTTATTTTAGTAGGAACCTAATTTTAAGTCTTTCGGTAGGCAAGACAAATGATTTACCACAGCTCCACAACCTTGACCAAAGGACATGTCAAAAAGAGAATTTAGGGTTAATGGGCTTCTTTCTAATTAAGATTTATATTCCAAAATTAATTCCAAAACTGAGGTCTACGTAATTTATTCAAGGTATCTCCCTAGCTTTTTAGGGAGGGTAGACCCGGGGTGCGAAATTTTGAAATCTAGAGGGGGGTCAGGTGGGGTCCGTCCGGTGTCCAAAGCAAAACAGTTTTAACCATAATAACTTTAATAGTTGTTCTTTTTATAGGATAATACTAGATTTTATTGAATAAAAGCAATATTCTGGTATAAAAAGGGTGTAAAAACTTGAATATGTGATGAAAATTCATGTTTTTGGAAGAAATTTTAGTATAAAAAAGTGCCAGAATTTTCCCGAGATGGGGGGGGAAGGTCAGATTTAAAGTTCTAGAGGGGGTCAAGGGTAAAAAATTCGGAAATTCGGGGGAGGGGGCCCTGGATTTTCATCAGTGGGGGGTCCCAAAATTTTGAGGCTAGGGGAGGGGGTGGACCCCACCCTGCTCCCCCCTTTCTCACCGGTGCTTTAGCAACAACAGTGTTTTAGTTTATATTTTTTAACAGTTAAATGGGTTTAGTCACTAATAGACGGAATAAATTAGCTATAATAAAAAGTTAACTACGCATTAAAATGACTTGTTTAAATGTTGTACAAGACTCCAAATAAAAATTTCACAACCAAAATATCGTCCTAGAATATTTTTAAATTGTCATTTTAAATATATTTTAAAAAATTATTAATCTTACTTCTCTTTTTTCGTATCATTTCATAAGAAATCGACAAAAACCAATAGTAATATTAATTTGTTGGTATAGTAAAAACAAAATAATACGCAATTCTGTCATTTTTTTTTAATTTTCACTTGATTTGCATAGTAGATTTAAAATTTTTTATAACATTTTATTCCATGATGTTGTTCTTGTAATTTTTGATGTTTTTATTTGATTTTTTTTCGGTGTCCATTTAGTATGCAACGGATAAGTAGGTTTTTTTCGTCAGACAGTCACATCATAGCACAGAACAATAAAAATAATCGAAGTCAAATGGCAATTAAGTTGTTTTGCATAATGCACACTGCAATAAACTATAAATATTTTGATAATTTCTAAAAAACTATTTGATCTTTTTTGTATTTTTAAAATTAAATGTATAAAACATATTTAAATTAAATAGTTTTTTGGGCTTAACATATAATTTTTAATTTTTGTGTTTTGTAAAAATATGACTAAAATATTTTTTGTTGTCCCATGAAGAAAAGTCCATCCTTGTACACTTACTCATCCATGGACTTTTATACTCCTGGGCTGTAAATCAAAATATCTTATGGTTGAATTATATCTGGCAGACGCTGAAAATTAGAATGCAGACATGAGGGGACCAATTAAAATTGGGCGGTAATGACTTTTTTTTTTAAAAAACAAATAAGAACGCAGAATTTTTTTTAATTCCACCTTTTTACAAAATATACTAGAATTAACCATCTTTAGCCCTATAAAAATTTGCATTTAAGATTTAAGATTTTAAGATTTTTAAGATTTTAAGATTTTATTTTTCTAGCAAGATAAGTTACAAGCAAAATAGAATATTATTATCTAAAATTGCAACTCAGTTGGATTACAAATTACATAAACACCAACCACGAAATCGCCACTTTTTCAATTAGAAGGTTATATTTGTATGTGTAAAAAACAACTATAAATTTGAAAAAGTGGCGATTCCGCGCTTGTCAAAGATTGCTGTGAGTATGATTTTTTAAATTGACATTTCATCAAACTAAAAAAAATGCAACAGTGCTGTGTGATTAGATCAATGTATAAACAAATCATTATCATATGGTAGAAATTTTTATTTAGTGAGCAGCTGCCCAAACTAAATGCAAATTTCCTATATTCCACATAATCTCCATCTCAGCCTAAAGATGAATTCTATCAGGGTGAAAATGACTAGGTGGTAAAGTAACCACTCGTTCTTCTAGATAATATCACGTGGAGAGAAACACCTGACGCAACTTAATAATAATTGGTTACATCATCTCTGAAAACTTTTTTTATTACTTTACTTTCAAGCGTTCATTCTTTATTTCTTCCTGACGGCGAGCGGTTACGCCCTGAATTTCAGCCTGAAGGATTTTAACTTTAGTCCACATCTTTTCTGTCTAAACATACGCCCGGTGAAAAATGGCCCCTTTTTCCTGCTCTATTCTTAGAGCATTTTTCAAGGCTAGTCCACCACTTTTTTGAATTAAATTAAAAAATAGCCTAATAAACTATAGTTTTAGCTGCGCAATGACATATGTTTATAATCATTCCTTTGCCGAGATATACTTTTTAAAAAAATAAGAAGAAGAAGAAGATAAATTTAAATTACAAAATTTAGCCACGTTGTTTTATTATAGTTAGTGCGGTGCAGTTGCGCTCCAGACAAAGTTTATCTACGTTCTCTAAATATAGTTGACGCGATGGCGTGCGCCAGAACGTTCTCTAAATATAGTTGGCGGGATGGCGTGCGCCAATGAACGTTCTCTAGTTGGCGCGATGCCGTGCGCCAATGATTGCAATTATAATTTTTAAAGTAAAAATAATAATAATAATAACAAGATGATGAACATGAATTACAAAATTTACTCACGTTCTCTAAGTATAGTTGGCGCGGTTCCGTGGGTTAAATTGCAGTGTGGCACCCCGCACCACCGATGATTACCGGCGCGTGGCGCTCCCGCGCCACCGACGCTTTTTATTATTTTTTAATAAATAAAACTTTGAATTAATTTTGTCATCAGTAGCCGCACTCATAAAGCGCGATTAACCAAGGATTAACCAAACATTAAGTATGGACGTCTTTTTTTCATGGACAAAGAGACAATCGGATTTAAAAGCTGAAAAACTGACTTTAAACGCGGTTTTTGGACTTTTTGCCATGTTTTATGACTTGAAAAACATACACACTGTTTTAACTAAAGTATTTTTATATAAATAATTGTCAAATTTTAAGAATATTTTTAAAAAATTTAAATACATGATACTGTTAATTTTTATAATTTCGAAACAAAAAAATAAAATTAAAAAAGACTAATTTCATTTCGATTTTGCATTGGTTCACATTATTAATTTAAATGGATAAAAATTTAATTCCGCCGTATGTTTGATTATAATATAAGTTTATTTTACATTATTAATCATTATTTACAGGAATTGAGTCTTTTATCAATTTATATTATATTATGTGAGCCAATGCAAAAGCCAATCAACAATCGTTGGTTAATCCTTGGTTAATCGCGCTTTATGAGTGCAGCTACAGTAATGCAAGAATTAAAAAAAGTACTCTGTTGTTTTCGCCGTTTTCCGCGCGGTTGAAGCAGATGGCGCTGGGAACTGGTACCGTTTCTGCCATCAATTAAAACCGGTCTGTTTTTTTGTGCGGTTTCTATGAGGGGCTGTTGGTTGTCTGCTCTGTACAATCCTTATTGTTGCCAAAAGGCTGTGTTATTGTGCGGTTGATATTTTTTATTTGTCTATTTTTCAAATTTTTTATTTTGATCAATAAATCGATAACAAGGACCTAAATGAAAAAAAGGGCTTACTAAGAAAGTTGCGTAATTCCTTCTTCTTTCTAATGAGCCCATGTTTATTTTTGATCAATCAGTAACGAATGAGGAATATCGCTTTTAAGGATGGAGCGTTGGAATAATAATAATAAGAAGAAGAAGAAGAAGAAGGTTCTGAATTTCAAAATTTACCCACGTTCTCTAATAATGGTTGGCGTGGCGCCACGGGGCTAAATCCCCATGATGATAAAAATTATGTAACGTTACTTTTATTGGCTTTTTTTTACGTATTACATTAAAACCACGAAAAAACACTACCCCTCCCTTCCCCCCTGCCGCAGCGACCGCCCACGCAACACCCCCTACAAGCGGACCCACCCCCACCCACCCACGGGTATATTTTATCTAAAATTTTAATTATTTCATTTTTTGTCGATCTTATTGTATTAAATTTTTTTCTGCTTATTCTACAATGTGTTATCATTTTATCATTTATATATCTTTATTATGATTTTTACTTATTATTTAAATTTTCGGCCTGGCTATCGTTTTTATTATTTATGTATATCGTTATTATAAATTCTACTTATTGTAAATTATTTCTTAGTCTTTTATTTTTTACTACTCTCTAAGTTCAATTTGCACTTTTTAACGCAAATTCAACGCAATGTTGTTTGCGTGTACACGGTTGGCCAAATTATTTTCAGCGGCCGAAACATATTTTGCATATGAGTAGAATGAAAATTTTTTTTGCAAGGAAAAATGCAAATATATTTTTCAGAATTTTCAAAAAAATTTGCTGCAAATGCATTTCTGTTTTGCAAACATTCAAATTCTTTTGCCAATATTAGTGCCAAAAATTTCCTAAATGTGAGAATTTTTTTGCATAATTTAGTGTCAAAAAATGTTCTTTTTCTGCAAAAAATCTTTGCATGATGTTGCATTAATTTGTCAAAACAAACAATTTTAAAACGTTTTTTTATTTTAGAAAACAAAAACATTTTTTAAATCAATTTGAAACCATTATATTTAAAATCATTCAAAACTCATTTTTAAAGCTACTAAAAACCAAAATAAGACAACAAAATCGAGAAACAAAAAACCAGGCAACAACAAAATTCACCAATAACGAAATTAACGAAAGTAACAAACAGTAACAAAAAAATTGGAAAAACTAACTTAAAACTAAAAAATAGTTTAGTTAAAATGTCATAAACCAAAGCATTTTTGTTTTAAAAATTTATGTTATTTAAATAATTTTTTTGTGAGTCAAAACCCAGAAAAAATAACAAAGATTTAGGGTAATTGACTTAAATACGGCAAGCCTTAATTTTGGCCACCAGGTTTTATTTTTGCCATGCGCAAAGTTGTAAAATTAACTGCTTATAGTAACATAGATGACATGACGAACCATTTTTGGCATTTGCAGTTTATTTCATAATTTTTTGAATGACTAAAAGAAGAACCGGTGGCTGAAATTAGGGCTGGCCGGATTTAAGTCTACCTTACATGTTTTATTTATGGATTTAAATCAATAAAATATGTGTAAAAATAAATAATAAATACCTTGAATTAAAATATAGTTTAGATACCAACTATACCAACTACCTGTGCCTATACCTATACCTGTGTAATATACCAACTTCAGCTTTAAACAGGCTTTCACGTTTTTTTTTTCACTTGTTTATGGAAAACAAAAAATCTGTGCCTTTTTGGGTTTTGACAAGATAGACTCTACATAGATAATGAAAAATTAATTGTTCAAAACCAATTTGCTTTGGCTTTTGTCTTTAATATGCGGCAGAGAGGTGAAGTTTTTTATATTTGATTACTTTTAGAGAAATTTTTCTTATATTATACAAAAGATCTTCCAACTGTTTTTATTGAAATTATCTCCAACGTTCTTTTAGGTGCGAGACTGAGTCAAATTGTTTGTGAAAACGTTACCCCTGCTCCTAATGGGCCACAAAAAGTTTTTCGCTAAAATATCTTTATGGTTCAGGAAATATGATACCCCAAAAATCGCGTGTTTTTTTTGAAATTATTTACTTGAAAAATTTTTTAATGAGTATATAATTTTAAGCTATAAAAGTTATACTGAAAGAAAGTGGCTATTTTCTACTTTAATGTGATACTTTGATTGTTAATATTGGTGCAGTATTTGTGGAGATATTCCGTTTCCTGTACAAAAAACCCTCAATTTTTTTGTTAAAAACACCAAGCGACGGCAGCGATTTGATTAATTTTGCCCAACCATTTTGTCTACACTTCGTATTTTTAGTGAACGAATAGCGGGTTTTTTGTACGGGAAACGCAATATCTCAAGAAATACTGCTCCAATCTTAACATTTAAGGTATCAAATTAAAATAAAAAATAGCCGTTTTTTCAGTAAACCTTTTATAACTTAAAATTTTATACTTATTAGAAATCTTTCAAGTACAGTATTTTAAAGAACGCGATTTTTGGGGGATCATATTTTCTAAACCACCAAAGATATTTTAATGAAAAAAATTTTGTGTGCTGTTGGGGGTAGGGGTAAATAAAATGTTTTCCGAAAAATCATCGAAATCAAAAACAAATAGAAAAAAATAACCTTTAAGGACATATACCTTTTAAACAGTAAGGAAAAATATTTTTTGGACATTTTGTGTTTTGGAAATTTATCCATCAGTACAAAAATGTTTGTTGTAAAAAATGTAAATGCAGTAGGTTCATGCTTTAGCTTTATTCTGAGACTTTGATTGTAAATTTTAACAAAGTATCTTTTAAGATAATAATGTTTTACAAAGTTCCCTTAAATTCTAGTGATATCTAATTTTTTTAGGGGGGAGGGTAGCAAAATTTTTGAGTTTAAGGGAGTGGACCCCACAATGCCTCTTACTTCCCTTCTTTTTTCCTTTCCTCTTACAAGTCCTGAAGATCAAAAGCTTTTGTGGCTGTCGCAACCATCAGTCTATTTAATTTTTTTCCAGCTTGTCAGCTTTTACGTGTGAGGCCACTTTTTCGTCAGCGTATGCGTTTTCCATGAGCGTGTGGCACTTCCATATCAAAAATAATGTCCAAAAAATCAAAAATGTGAGACAACAGTGCAGCAAATGCAGGCAAACACCCAAAAAATCATGTAAAGTAGCTGAAAAGCCTGAGTGGCGTCACCGTTTACCGCCATAAGGTGGTTGTCGCAAACCACAAAAAACTCGTTGTAATGATGAATGAAATCGTTCTCCTCAGATTTTGCAAGAATCATTGGCTGTGTGATATTTCCATTTTTTTTTGTTTGCAGCTACCATATCTGCTACTGATGCAGTTTTCTGAAATATATACTGTTTTAATTATTTTAATTAAAGCACCAATTGCAACAACTAAAATTAGTTGTTATGTACTAACATTACTGCCACTTTTTACTGCTACAAATTAAAGTTTTTACAAAAATATGTGCTGAAAAAAATTTAATAAATGTATTTTGCAAATAAAGCAGTGTGTTTTTACAAAATTATGTGGTATTATATTTTTGTATTTATATAATATTAGTGTATAAATATTAGGTTTGTCCCTTGAGTTCCTAACTCCAGAGCACCAGATCGGAGCAATACTTTTAAGAGCTCAAGAGCAATGCCTGGAGCTTCGGAGCTCAGTTGTATTTTTGTTCAATTTTCATGAATAATTAAGGAGTGATGCCATAGATTATTTTGTCAAGTTTTTTTTTGTAATTTTATTATTATTATTATTAACGATAGAAATAGTCTTAAAAATGCAAATAGAGTAATTTTAAACGTATTTCAAGCTAAAAAAATTTTAAAATCGCTTATATAAGGAGCGGAGCTCTGGAGCTCCCATCGTTGTAAATGGCTGCAGCTACGAAGCATGATATTTGAGGGTAAGAATATCACCAATAAATGTAGTGTTTATCAATGAGCGATAAGTGTCACTTGTTGCACGCTGATAAAAATTCCTTATTTTTTAGCAAGTTATACTTATTTATATTTTTATCCCATACTTATTTATATTTTTATCCCAATGCACAATATGTTTCTAACAACTAATTAAATTCAAAATATTGTTTAATTTTAACAAATTTGATTTTAATTTTATATTAATTCTGATATTTTTGAAAAAACACAGTTGTGTAATTTTAAAGAGGAAATAAATCAAAAATTTAAAAAAAACAAAATCGATTCCAGTTTAAAACTTAATTTAATTTTGAGAATTTTGAAAAAAAAAAACACGGTAGCCATATTTTTAAATATTATACTCATAAGCAATATCATTTTTTCAATTCAAAAAAACTGTCTCGCAAATTGAATCACAGTTTAATCTTTTTTTAATTTGATAAAAATAAAAGTACCGCTCATTTTTTAAATTAGAAAATCCAATCACAATTTAATTTTGTATTTTAAAAATTTCTAAATTTTTTAGAAAACGTAATATCGCAATTAGAATCATAATTCGGGACTTAGTTTTGTACAAAGAACAATATATATAACCACCAAAATGTATTTACAAAAATGCATTTCACTAAATAAAACTATATTTTATGCTGATGCATAAGCCCAAATAGGTTGGGGATCAGGACGCTGGGTGGATTCCAAAGAACAATTTTTTAATCTTTGTTCTGTTTCGCTGGCGAAAAACCAATATTTAAAAAATCGATCATTTACTAGACCCCACATTCATAATGGTAAATCATTAACAAATTATTTTTGAGAGATTTCCGGGGATGGCAATTTTTGCTCAAAAAACAGATATCGCTCATAATAAACTAATAATTAAATTATATTTAATCTTTACCTCAAAAATCTTGAATAAAAAGAAAGTCCATCGCATTGCGTCCTAGCGCCGGTTTTAGTTTTTTTTCGATATCAGATACAACAGCGAGATTAACGCCACCAGCGACATTTTGCCTAAGAAGCAAACATTTTATATTTTTTATAATTTAAACGAAAATAGTATTACAAAAAACTAATAACACAATTTTTATAATTTTTTTACACCACAATAAAATTATATGCGCTAGCAACAATACTCAAACTTTAAGAGGATGTATGTTGGTACTAATGATGTTTTTCCTCCAATATCATGCTCCGGAACTCCAGCCTTTTAAAACGGAAGGAGCCCCGCCCAATAAATAAGCGATTTTAATTTAAAAATCTCGTATTCTTTATACTCAGTTTTAGCCGTGAAGCCGGAAATTATTGAAATTTAGCTACTGTTCATACTTAGAAAAGTCCCATCCCCGCAGAAAAAAAACACAAACAATAAAAAATAGTCGATAGAAGTTCGAATTTATCGTTTTTTTGAATCGAATTAAATACAAATAAAATAACTGTATAAAAAACAAATAGATCGACTACAATTAAAATGTCGTACTACAAATAATAATAAATATTGGGCAGCAAGCGTAAATGCCTAAGAAAGCAGCATTCGGTATTTTTTTAAACTTAACCCCATTTTTTTAAAAGAAGAAGAGAAGAATAATATAAATAAAATTATAAACAATTTGTCACTAATTTTATTGGCGGTTGGAATAAATGGATAATTATTATGCTTAAGTAATTCCGTAAATTAAAGTTTTAAATAAATTTGTTGTTTTTTTAAACTTTTACGCGTAAAACATAAATAACCCCAAGCATAAACTTGGGCAGCACTTTTGGTTTAAAATTTCCTCTTCTCAAATTCTAAAATAGTCGGTTAAACCCTCGTCTCTTTAATCCTTAAAAACGAAACGGCAGCTTAGCATAATCAGTGTTAAACTTAGTTTTATAATATATTTTAGAGCATAAAATCGGTGTAAGCATAGGTGGGCGGAAGGCGGGGGGGCTTGGGGAAGGGCAAAGGAAGGAGGAGGTTTACTCTCCTAAAATCTCAAAACTGCAGACACCCTAAAATTTGAGGATACTACTTTATACACCCCCTAAAATTTAAAGAGTTACAGTACTAAAAACGCTAAAAACAGGGTATTTGGGGTAAAAAAATTTTCCCAAAAAGCAAAAAAGCTTTATTCGCTACGCTATCATGGCGCTAATTATTTGGCGCTAATTATTTATTAATTATTTACTCCGTACACCCTGTAAAATTTGGGGGGTTCCAATACTAAAAAAAACTAAAAATGTGGTATTCAGGGTATAATTAAAAAAAATTGTGACACCCCCTCAAAATTTGGAGGTCGGATATACCCCCTTCCGAAAAAACATGAAACGTTGTCCATATATGGGTGTACGTGTAAGTAATAGTGATATTCCTTTGACACCCCCCTCAAAATTCGGAGGTTGGATATACCCCTTCCCAAAAAAACCTGAGACGTTGCCCATATATGGGTAACGTCTGTACGTACGTGAAAGTAATAGTGATATTCCTACCCTCCAGTATGATGCTCCGGAGCTCCGGCCATTAAAAGCGGAGGGTGTTTCAGCGCTCCGGAACTCCCTCGGCTCCTTAAATGAGCGAATTTAAGCTTATTTATGATTTAAAAGCATTAAAGTTACTCTATATGTATTTTAAAACTATTTCTAGCGTTTTAAACAAGTTTTGAACAAAAATTAAATTTACAAAAATCTTTTCACAAAATAATCAATTACATCACTCGTTATTTATTCATAAATTTAGTATAAAAATAGTTTTGAGTTGAATAAAAAGAAGATAAAACTTTGGAGTTTTTTTTAATTTCTTTAACAGACTCATTTGATAAAGCTAAAACATAAATCCAAATTTCAAGTAAGTCCACTTGGATTTTGTTATATGAACATAATTCGATAAACATAATTTAATATATTTATAAACGATTCTTAGCTTAGACAAAATAGATTTTTTTTTAAAAAAACCTTGGGAACCTAATTAACCGGGTATAATATGACTTATTCCCACATAAAAATATTTATTTTATATAAACTTTTAAGGAAAACAAAAAAAGAATTTAATCAAGGTCACTTTTCGCCTTTAGAGTATCATCAAGTTCCATATGTATCACAAATATTTGTTTGAGAATTTCGCCGGATAAAAATTGATAAAAAAAACATGATTTTAGGTTATTTCTGATCTCGAAATCTTACTTTTGAGCATTAAAAAGAACTATATTAGTGATTAAGGAGATAATAGTGTTTTATGGCCCCGATATGCGACCATTTTTTGAAAGTACATTTTATGCTGTGAAGGAAAAATTTTTAAAAGGGCAAAATAATATTTTTTTTTAATTTTTAATATTTTTTTAAAAATTTAATTTTTAAAAGTTAATTT
>JASAMX010017047.1:0-11228 GCA_030248175.1 Microlaimidae sp. YZB2_3
CCTGTTTGTTTGTTTGTTTCTTTGGGCACCCAGTTATCGACTTTACGGATTAACTGTCTGTAAAGTAAAATACTGGTTGCTATATGGTACCTCCGCCCAATAGTATTCTTTTTATCCTGTTTGACCGTTTCGTGGGGAGGGGGCGTTAACCCCCGCTTTCCTGGTTGGTTACGTCTCTGAAATCTGAATTACAATGACATCTGGATTATAATGACTGTCGAGGAGATTCATTCCGCGTTTTAACTTTTTTTAATTAGATTTTTTTTAACCTTTTACCCTGTACCTTTCAGCTAGAAACACGATAACAATCACTCACTTCCAGACCTGTTTACGGTCCGAAAATGCTCCAGTCCGTTTTATTACGGTTATGCCCCCCCCCTAAAAATTAACAAACGGTTTGTTAATTTACAGTAAAACAGTAAAAAATATGCTTAATTTTTGACCAATTTTCGCGGAAATTTTTAATGTTTTTAACCTATTTTACCAAAATTTAAGCCATTTTATACCTATTTTGCTATTTCTGTTAAAATTTTGCTTTTTACTCAGCAGAACCATTTTCTTCCCAAGCGATCATTAATATCTGTTCACTTTTTCCGAATTTTTTTAAAAATGTGTTTTCTTTCGATTAATCGCTAATTGCTACGGTAAAACAAAGCAGCAATCATGCTTTTAATGTTTTTTTACACTGGATAATAACTTTTTAATTTATTGGAAACGGCTGTAAACTACACCCTAACAGACCTGTGCACTGCCCCCTCGGGGGTTTTATTCGGAGGGGCAATTCCAAAACAAGAGGGGGCAATTTTTTTTAAACGGGGGGGGGCAATAGAACGGAGAGAGCAAGGAAAAAGAAAAAAGGATAAAAACGAAAAAAAAAAGAAAAAAAGAAGGAAAAAAGGACAAAAAAGCGAAAATAAGGTAGAAATAGGTCTAAAATGGCTTAAAATACATTGAAATAGGCTAAAACTGCAAAAAAATTCGCGATGAAGGCGTTATCATAGGCCAAAAATCGTGTCATAATTTCAGGGTACTTTTTTCGTTATTTGGCAGGGGGTAAGGTGGGGGGGGCAAATCCTCGAATAAAGCGGGGACGGTCATTTCCAGACCGTGCACAGGTCTGTCCTAAAAAAATTAATAGCTAACTCCTCGCTTTAAAATAAAGCAACAAAAATAGTATTCTTTAAATAAAAATGAAAAACACAATAAAAAGCAAACTCACCCTAAAAGTGGCCAAAATGACTCGAATTACTTTTTCTTTTGTCGACTCCGACAAAATGTCGGCCAGCGTTGGTATCACACCGTGTCTGTTCATCTATAAAAATTATGTTTTTAACGTATTAAATAGTGTTAACTTTTTTTTCGAGCAACACTGTATTTTTTTATTTATTGTATTTCGTTAACCCACGCTAGGGCATATGAGCAAAGAAAGTGTATAACCTGCAATGATCACAACAAGTATAGTTCAAATTAGGATACACAGCCTAACCTCCTCCCGGATTTTGGGGGAATATAACCGACCCTCATAATTTGGGGGAGGGTTGTCTCAAAAAATTTTTTGAGGTATATTTCAAATACCCCATTTTTAGTACTTGGGACCGTAGGTGAGAAAGGGGGGCAGGGTGGGGTCCACCCCCCTAGCCTCGAAATTTTGCCCCCCCCCATAGAAAAAAAATCCAGGGGGGCCGCTCCCCCCAAATTTTCGAATTTTTTACCCCTGACCTTCCTCTAGATTTTGAAATTTGACCCCCCCCCCTCGGCCTCTCGAGAAAAATTTAAGTACTTTTTTTATACTAAATTTTCTTCCAAAAACGTGAATTTTTAACACAAATTCATGTTTTTACACCCTTTTTATACCTGAATATCGCTTTTTATCCAATAAAATGTAGTATTATCCTATAAAAAGAACAATTATTAAATTCTAGATTTCAAAATTTCGCACCCCGGGTCGACCCCCCCCCTAAAAAACTAGGGGGGAATCCGGACCCCCCTGGGACCCCCTCCTAGAATTCAAAATTCGATTTACCCCGGGTAACCACCCCCCCCTAGCTTCCCCGACCGTTCTCACCTATGCTTGGAACCCCCTCCCCCAATTTTAGGTTGCAGGGGATGTCCATGGAACTCCCAAACTTAGGAGAGGCCCCCTCCTAAAATACACAGGAGGTGTCGGCTATATTTGGTATTTGGGGGGTAAGTTCGTGAGTAAAACCCCACTCCCAATTCCTCCCTGCACACCTATGAGCCTAACTATAAATAGATAAGTACTTATATAAAAAAATCACTCGGATGCAAACGCGGTAATTCATTTCTATCCATAATTTCTGCTAGAAATTACTCCAAGAGCCTCACTGATTTACAAAAATAAAAGCCCCATGGGGCTTTTATTTTTGTAAATCGCCTTTTGACACGTGACCTACCCATAGGTGTTTTTGGTCGGGTCCGCTAGGGGGGGGTCCACCCCCGGGTGGAAGGCCAAAATTTTTTAGGGGGGGGGGGGTGCCGGGGGTCCGGATCCCCCTGGTTTTTTAGGGGTGGTCGAGCCCGGGTGCGAGATTTCAAATTTAGGGGGGGGGGTCAGGGGGGGTCTAATTTTTTAGCAAAATTTTTTTAACTCAATAATTTAAGTGTTTTTAGGTCTAATATTGAATTTTATGTATTAAAACAGCCTATTTAGGCCTAAAAAGTGTATTTAAACACTGTTTTTAACTAAAAACCCGTGTTTTTGACAGTAAATAAAAAAATATACTTGCAATTGGGCGGGGCGCGGGGGGGTGGGGGGTCAGCCGCGCTAGGGGGGGGGTCAGGCCGGACCGCTCTCGAGCTTTGAGGGGGAGGGGGGCCCCTGAATTTTTTCTAGGGGGGGGTCCAAAATTTTGGCTCTAGGGGGGGGAATGCACCCCTCTGTCCCCCCCCCCAAAAACACCTATGGACCTACCTAAAGCGACAGTTACTACTGTTTAGATTCGCAGATGAACTACAGCCTAAAAATATTGACGTAAAAATATTAAACCCACGGCGTTATTTTAGAAATTTCAGAATGTAATGTTGAGCTTTTAGCGGGAGAAATAGGTATAGTATAACACCAAACTGCCTACCTATTTTTTACTCTTTTTCTACCTTACTCTCTGTGACCAATTACTAATTGAATCTACAATAATAATAAAAATGATCCAAATTTGATCAGAATACCTATCAAAATTTAATCACAATAAATAACAAAATAAAACTTGTTTTCTAAATAAATAATTTTCCTAAATTCCTAAATTCCTCTCATTTGAGCTATCAAACGTCGTATTCCGTCCAGGATTACCAAAGATATAGTCAAAAATCAAAAATGCCCCATTGGGAAAAGTGCCGAAATTAAATGCACTACCCTATAATGATGTGAACGCGCGCTTTCACTATCCACTGCCACTCAGATGTGAACCGGCCTATTTTTTTTCCATTTTGTTCCTGTTTATAAAACAAAAATAAAAACATATTGTTTAAATTGTTTAAAAAAATATTAGATATAATGAGAATACATAACACAAAAGAATGGCCGACTGTACATTAAATTTTGTTTAAAACTGCTAGAAAAATCGCTTGTTTTTTTGTACAAAAATAATTGCTGTAATTTTTAGGTTTGTTGTGCGAAAATCACTACTTAGAACAAAAAGAGTAGCAACCACCCTAACCCGCTCCCATTTTTACCTATGCAAAGGGAGAAAATGGTGTCCACTCAAAATTTTGGAGCCCCAAGTTAAAAACTTTGGTTCATAGATACCTTATGCGTGTTAGTCTTAAAAGATAATTTAGGAAATGATTACGATCACGATAAACTTGTTAAATATACTTTTGAATTTTAAATAAATTTACTCAGCGAGTGTAGTTTTGTAATTTTAGCGTAAAACTTTTTCATTTTAGAATAAAACCTTACTGACATAGTCTTAAACGGCACAGCAGATTTTTTTAAAATAAAATGTTTCACCATGTTTGGTTTATTTTACTTCATTTTAAAACATGAAAAATATATGATTTTTGAAATAAAATGGAAAATCACGATATGTGTGAAGCTTGTTTTTATTAAAGAACAAAAATAAAAGAACTAATATAAATATTTATTTCAGCTATAATGACAATATTATTTCCACTGGAAGAGCAAATCACAACGAATACCTTATAGGAATGCATATCAAAAATATAAAAAAATAAATTTTAAAATTTCTTATCACAGCGTACGGTTTACAATTATATAATGTTAAACACAGATGGCTAGGTTGGGCATCTGGGTAGTCAAAGGCTTGTAGGGGTTTCAGCTATACATGGGCACGGGTGGTTGGGGAGGGGGGACAAAAGGTTAACCCCCTTCTTCATTTTGGAAAAATGAAGAAGAAAAACCTATATATAAATAGACGTAAGGTCTGTGTGTGTGATCCCTAACTCCTCCTTAACCAGCCAACAAATTAAAGTGAATGAGGTATCGTTAGAAAGCTTATACCCAAGGGAATGTTGTAAGGGGGTTGAAATTTTGAAACAACTTACATGGACATATTTATAGTGGACAACGCGTTTTCACCAAAGAGGAAAACTCCATGGATTTTGGAAGTTAAAAAATTTTTTATCTTCGAATTGGCTTAAACTTATCGGTAAGAGTAGTTAGCCATTGTAAAGCCACAATATGTTTTTTTGGAAAAATGAACATTGAAATCTTTATGCTGGACAACGTTTTTTTTTACTAGAAGCAGGGATGACCTTTCTCCTCAATCACAAAAGGGATTGGGCTAAATGAGATATCATTGCAAAGCTTACATTGGCCGGAATGTCATAAAAGGGTTAAATTTTGAGAAAAATTACATGGACATCTTTAGACTGGACAACGCAATTTTACTAAAAGAGGGACCTATCGATTTTGGAAGTTAAAAATTTTTCTGTCTTCGAATTGGCTTAAACTTATTGGTAAGAGTAATTAGCCATTTTAAAGCCACAATATCCTGTTTTTTTGGAAAAATGAACATGGATATCTTAATGCTGGAGCTGGACAACGTTTTTTTTACTAAAAGGGGAATGACCTTTATCCTCAACCACAAAAGGGATTGTGCTAAATGAGATATCATTACAAAGTTTACAGACAGGGCAATATCATAAAGGGGTTGAAATTTTTAAAAAATCGCATGGAAATCTTTAGATTGGACAACGAATTTTTACAAAAAGGAGGCCCTATGCACTTTGTAATTTGAAAAAATTTTTGTCTTTGAATTGGATCAAACTTATTGGTTAGAGTAATTAGTCAATGGAAAACCAAAATTTTTTTTTGGAAAGATAAATATGGACATCTAAATACTGGACAACATATTTTCGCTAAAACGAGGAAGGACCCCACTCTCCAACCGCAGAACGGATTAGGCTAAATGAGATATCATTGCAAAGGTCACAGTCTGGAAAATTTCATAATGAGTGTCGAATAACACAACGGATAAGAAATTTTGACCAAAAAGGGGATGGACTTGCCTCTCCAACCACAAAAAAGATTGGGCTAAATGAGATATCATTGAAAAGCTTATAGTTCGGAGGAGAGTATCTTCATAAGGCGGTTGAAATAAATAAAATTAACATGCACATCTTTATGCTGGACAACACATTATCACCAGAAAGGGTACGGACCGTCTTCCCAACCACAAACCAAATTGGACTAAAAAAGTCTCATTACAAACCTTGCAGTCCAGGGAATATCATAAAAGGATTGAATTTTAAAAAAAGTTAGCAAATTAATCCGAAAAATATATACAGAAAAAATTATTTGTCAGCCGTATGGCTGACACGGGCTACTTGTGTCTTTAAAATGATTTCTAACTACCTCCAAACTTAAGTTTTAAGGTCAAAATGAATGTTTGAAACAGTAAAAAATTCAAAAATGCAATAAAAGAGCTTTTTGACCGAAAATTAGTGTTTTTTACCTATTTTTTCTTGAAAATCGAAAAACGATATGGGTAAAATGCACTTCAGAAAAAACGATATGAGTATTTTGCGTTTCTCGGATTTTAACGCCCCCTCCCCACTCCGGACCAACTTGCCCATATATGGTTTCATCACCCCCTTCCCCGTTTTGAAAATTTGGACTTCTACCCGGCGGTGGACTCCCCCTAGCGGACCTGACCAAAAACATCTACGAACCCAAACCCATTTCCGAGATCCTGGCTACGCCTCTGGCTACAACTGGAAAGGTGTACAACTGGAAATTTCACCCTCATATAATTTCCAGCAACGTTTGTAGACTAAGAAAATAAATATATAAAAAAACTTTAAATTAAAAAAAAATGTCCTCACATTGAACCAAGGGTGATTCTTTAATCAACCAAAAATTTATAAGTAACAAATAAACTGCGAAGTGACTTATTACAATGTCATCACTGTTCTATGTTTTTCTTTCATTATTATTAAAATAAAACGATAACCGGTACGGTAGGTATTTTTATTGCTTTTATTAAATCTTGTGATGAATTATAAATTATTTTTATTATTATATTATATCTTTTAAAATTCTAAGCAAAAGCATTAGGTTTTTAAGGCTGAATTTCCCGCCGTTTTTGTAGGAGGGGGAGTCTAAAAACCCTTGCCCCTGCCATACTTTCTCCACAACTTCCGAGTTTTTTTCGCAGTCAAGAATGTTTAACAGTAATATTAGTTTGTTAGCTAGAACTAATTTTTCGCATAATATTGCAATTATATTAATTTTTTTAATCGCCTACACAAAACATTTCATAAATTCTAACAAAATTTTAAATCGCACAGCAATCAAAAAAGTGCCTTTTCAATCACTAAATGACGCGTAAATTATTAAAAATATTAATCAAAACATCGAATATCCATTCATGGCACAAGCCTTATAACACCATTTCCCGTTACATTAATTTAAATAAAAGGTACTGAATTTTTAAATCATAAAAGCAATTACACAATAATATAAGTAAAAAGACTGAGACATAAATCAACTAAATTTTCGTCCATTTCTCTTCGCAAACGTTCAAATAAAACGGTGCCAAACATCCTAGAAATGATTGTACTTTCCCAAAATTTCTTCTGGTCATAACATAGTCCTGCCAAATATACATCGAATAAATTTTGTCCCCCGGGACAGAACAAGTAACAATTAGAGTGTTTCTCAGAGCTGCGAAGCGGAGATTTGTTTTCAAAAATTTCACACTGATCTCCCTGCCGCTATAAAGCTAGAGGGTACGGATCCTCTGGACCGCCTTCTAGCTTCCAACAGAGGTATTCACGATAGGTGGGCAGCCTGCTGGATTTTTTGGGATATATACCCAACCCTTAAATTTGAGGAAGGGATGTTTTTGAAGGGAAATTGTTTTCGGAGTGAGGTGTCCGCAGTTTTGAGATTTTTAGTCGGGAATAACACGATGTAATTCCTGACTGTTTGGGGTATTATTGACACCCCAAAACCCCTTCCCTGCCCACCTATGTTAGTCTCATCCTAGCTTTCTGGTCCACACTTACCCATGAAAACACTGTTTTTTATTATAATACACCGTATTTTTGACGGCAAGCATAAAATTATTTCTGCAAATTGAATGACAGAGAGAAAGGGCCCGGGTCGGCTTCGCTAAGGGACTTGACTTGACTGACCCCTCTGTACCCTCCTTTCCCCCTTAAAAAATTAATGGTTTCAAGTTCTTTAGTTTAAAAAAAGCACCAACTTCGACTTTCTAACAAACTACCGCATAAATAATTCCACTACTCTAAATTCTAAACACTTCGGTTCCAAACAAAATAATCCCAGTTCGCAAGGATTCTCGCCTTCCATTCGCTCATTGTCGCGCGTTGTTAAATTAGTGCGCGGCTATTTTCGTCTGTTTAGCCTCCGCATCCCCGCCCCCTTGTTTCTCCAGCTGTTTCCCCAAGTATTCCCAATTGTGGACCATAATCTTTTGAACGGCGAGAAGGGCGGCGTAGCGAACGTTTGGATCCTCGTGAGTCAACAGTTTCATCACTTGCTGTTTACCGTTTAATTGCTCGATTATTCTAAGAAAAAAATTGAAGAAGATAATTTAAGAATAATAATAATTATTTATTATATTATTAATTTTATTTTTTGGAATCTAAAATCTCGCGAAACTTGACTTTCAAGAAATTGAATGAAATATATACAATTTTAGGAATTACATTATAATTATTTTTAAAAAAAATTTTAATTACAAAAAAGCACCACTTGTTGTTTCCTGTTAAATTGCTGGATTATTCTAAAATTATTTCAAATTAATATCATTTTAATGTTATTTTAACAAAAAATTATTATTTTATAAATACAAAATCTCGCGAAGCCTGACCTCGTAATACAGACAACATAACTTGCTGTTAGCCGTTTAACTGCTCGATTATTCTAGAAAATTTTTTAGGAGTATTTTAGGAAACCCAAACCTTGCGAAGCCTGAATTTTTAAGGATGACTTTTTTCATTTTTGCTGTTTACCGTTGTTCACTTTACTTGCTTCCAAAATATCAGCGAACTTATTAGTAAACAAATACAAACAAAAAACATACGTCTTTCCTCTGGGATAATGACGGACGTACTCGCCCATGTCGTGAGCGGCCACGCAAAGCACCAACGGATCGTTTTGCACCTCCAGGATTTTGATTAAAATCCTAAAATAAAGAAAATCACCAACTTTAACAACAGATGAAGAAGCTAGGTAGGAAAAGGTATAACTTTTGATAAAACAATACTTCGATTTGAAATTAAGTAACAGTAACCAAAACAAGGCCGGTCCACACTATTACTTAAATCGAAATTCGTTACCGTCAAAAGTATTCTAATTAAAATTACACAGACAACACACGTAGTACAACTTACTTTACTATTTCGAAATTCTTTTCGTTGAATTTTGGGGCGTTCTCTTTCCAGAACTTCTCGGATTTGTGAACGGGGCTCCACTGCAAACGTCCCGACTTCACTTCCGTACAATACTCGTCGAAGGAACTAAAAACTCAATCGAATAATGCAATCGAATAATCAAAATAAAAAAATAAGATAGAGGAACAAGATTTTTAGACTGTAACGGCTGATTAACACAGAGAGCGATAGGACAAGTGACAACTCTCGGTCGTTGTCACTTGTCACCCCGGTGTGAACTAGGCCTGAGTGTTTAGTCCTGATCTGATCCCTTCTATTATTAATTGTTAAATTGATTGTTTCTGCGTCTAATGTGATGTAGAATATAGACCTAAAAACAATTACTAAAAAATTTTAAAAAAGTACGGTTTAAGCCACTGTTAAAGGTTTGGTGCGGACTTTTTTTTTAAATTTTTTGTTCTCGATTTTGATATTTTATTGTGGAAACCTTACCCCTGCCCCCAATAGCTTACAAAAATTTTTTCAACAAAATATCATTATGCAGGAGTTATGACCCCCCAAAAATGACCTTTTTCAACAATTCTGTACGTGACAAATTGCTCAATGGGTATTACGATTTACGTTACAAATTATGCATTTAAAGCAAGCGGCTAGTTTCTACTCTAATTTGATACCTTGATTGTTCAGATTGATGCAGTATTTGTCGAGATAGGTATTGCATTTCTCGTACAAAAAACCCGGGATTTTTTGGTTAAAAACATTAAACCACGGCACTGAGTTCATAGGTGTTTGTGGGGGGGGGGGGGACAGAGGGGTGCACCCCCCTAGAGCCAAAATTTTGGACCCCCCCCTAGAAAAAATTCAGGGGGCCGCCCTCCCCCCAAAGCTCGAGAGCGGTCCGGCCTGACCCCCCCTAGCGAGGCTGACCCCCCTCTCCCCTTCCGACCAATTTGAAAGTATATTTTTTTATTTACTGTCAAAAACACGGGTTTTTAGTTAAAAACAGTGTTTAAATACACTTTTTAGGCCTAAATAGGCTGTTTTAATACATAAAATTTAATATTAGACCTAAAAACACTTAAACTATTGAGTTAAAAAAATTTTGCTAAAAAATTGGACCCCCCTGCCCCCCCCCCCTAAATTTGAAATCTCGCACCCGGAGTCGAGCCCCCTAAAAAGCCAGGGGGGTCCGGACCCCCCTGGACCCCCCTAAAAAATTTTGGCCTTCCACCCGGGGGTGGACCCCTTCCCTAGCGGACCCGACCAAAACACCTATGACTGAGTTTGTGAAGTTTGCCCAACCTTTATTTCCTTCACTTCGTGTTTTTAGCGAAAAAATCTAGTGTTTTTTGTACAATAAACACAATATCTTGACAAATAGTAAATACTGCACTAAAGGTATCAAATCAAAGTAGAAAATAGCCGCTTTCGTTGAGTGCATAATTTGTAACGTAAATCGTAATACTTATTCAGCAATTTGTCACGTACAGAATTGTCGAAAAATGCCATTTTTGGGGGTCATTCATTACTCTTGAACCATTGGAGATATACATATATTGTTGAAAAAAATTTTGTGGGCTATTGGGGGCAGGGGTAAGGTTTTTACAAAAAAATATTAAAATCGAAGACAAAAAGTTGGACTCCTCATCGCACCTTTAAATAGCTTAAATTAAGCTTTACATCAAAAGTAGCTACCAACGAGTTGTTGTTGTTGCTTTATTTGAAACTAATGTTCACCTATTTTTGCTCCAAATTAGAAAAAATAGGTGTAAATTTTGCACTAATACATGCGTGGAAACGTTGCGATTTGAATTCATTTTAATCTGCATACATTTGAACGTTTGTCCGCCAGATAGCGCCCTTATCACTCACCCATAGATGGGCAGCCTCCCGGTTTTTTTAGGGGGGGATACTCGACCTCCGAAAGTGGGGGGGGGTGTCCCGAAAATTTTTTTGGGGGTATACCTCAAATACCCCATTTTTAGCGTTTTTAATATTAGATTCCCCAAATTTATGGGGGGTGTGCGGAGTACCACAAATTTTAGGGTGTGAGTGTCGCTTATAATAGAGTTTTTTTATGGGGGGATTTTTTTGGAAAACCACCCACCCGCTCCTTCCGCCCTGCCCACGTATGCACTCACCTTACATCTTGTACCGAGTTCTCCAGCTGTTTGAGTAGGAATTCGAGGTCTTCGGTGAGTTCCACGTCGTCGTACTTCTTCCCCTCCATCAAGTCCAGACTCTTCAGCACCTTGCACTGAACCATTTGCAGGGCGTTCTCCCGAATTATCTCTCGTTCTTCCACTTTCTCCAGCAAGTTCTAAACGCAAAAATGTTTGTTTGAAAATAAAGCGGACAGGGATTTTTTGGGGGAGGGGAGGGGACAA
>JASAMX010017048.1:0-11381 GCA_030248175.1 Microlaimidae sp. YZB2_3
TGCAACAAAATTTCACTAGAGGTTTGTTTTATAAATGCAAGTTGTTACCTGTTGGTTATGAACATAGACTGAATTACCTAGGTTTAGAAAGATTAAAGGATCGAAGAGACAAAATTGATTTATATGAGTGCTTTAAAATTATACATTGCTTAAACAATTTGCAAGCCAATGATTTTTTTAAGCTTAACCTACAGCCCACCCGTGGGGTACAAGTACTAAACGTGTACCAAAAATCAGTTTGAGAATTCCACCCAACAAACATAAATAAAAAACATGTTTCTAGGTCAATTTTGACCTTGCGATCTTAATTTTGGGCATTAAAAAGTAATTAAACTACTGTTTAAGATAATAAATGATGTTTTATAGCCAAAAAATCACCTTTTTTTAAAGGTACACTTTATACTGTTAAGAAAAATTTTTTAATAATGCTTTAACCAATATAAATTAATATTTGTTAGATTTCCGAGAGTCTAGCGGTTTAAAAATATTTTTACTTTTTTTCTTTTGTTTAGCAACCGCTTAAAAATGTCTCCAAATTCAGTTGTGAAAACAATTAAAATTTAAAAAATGAGATAATTTAGAAAATATGCCTAATATTAGAATTTAGCTTGATTTTTAGGCTTTGTTTAGACTAAGAAAAAATAAATCTGATAAAAAATAAGCTTAAATTAGCTTTTTAAGCAAAAACAAATTTGCTGTCCATATTTTTGGTGGTCCATGTGACTATCGAATATATAATTTTTCTGTAAATTTTTAGATTCTCCGGACTTCCACCAATGTTAAAACAAAGTTTTTATTTTAATTTAACAGTTAGTTAAAATTTTTTCTTAACAGTAAAAATTGTGTACCCAAAATATTGTCATTTTTTGCCTATATTTTACCCCATATTATCAAAAATCGGGTTTCAATCATTTTTTAAAGTTTAAAAACGAGATCTTCAGGTCAAAATTCACGTATAAACATGTTTTTATTTAGTATTTGTAGCGTGGAAATCTTTAATCGATTTTTGGTACACGTTTAGTACCTGTACCCACCCGTGGTCATCCATTTAAATTGGCAATGGAAGACTGCCGAATTAATGCAAGAAAATTTTCTTTTGCAAATAGGGTTGTTACACCTTGGAACAATCTACTCCCATCTCAAGTAACTGTCGATTCTTTGGATGCATTCAAGAAAAGTTTTAAAACTGACTTAAATAAGCGCTCTTTTTGAGCCTTTAAAGTCATATTAGATAGCTATGTTCATTGATAATTAGTTACAATTGTGATTCATATTGGCGGCAATTAAGTCGCAGAATTGATGTTGTTGATGAAAAAAAAATAGAAAAAGAGAAAAAAAACACAATGAAATGATGAAAACAGAAGAATTAAACTATCCATAAATTATGCTTAGTATGACATTAATTCTGTTATCTGATCATTAAAAAAAAAAAAAAAGTTAACACCGAGCTAGCCCCCAAATATACCGTAGATTACACGGTGTATACACCGGATACACATACACAGTGTATACCCCGCTTTTTGAATTCCGGCCCAGAAAAACAGTCTCGCTCGATTCCCAAAAGAATCGGCAAGCACTAAAAGACACCTACCACACCTACTACACCTACTACACCGACCGACCTAAGCAACCGAAGCAAAACCTAAAAATCAAACAAAACATTAAATTTAGCTTGATTTTAAGGTTTTGCTTAGGTTGCTTAGGGAAATTTTTAGTAACAGCTTAGGTTAGCTTAGCTTAGGTTCGTCGGTGTAGTAGGTGTAGTAGGTGTGGTAGGTGTCTTTTAGTGCTTTTTTTTGAATCGAGATTCCCCCCAGACATTCCCAATTCCCCAGAAGCCGTTCCCATTTACCCAGTAAGCAGTCGCAATTCCCCAGTAATAAAATCCTTAGAAAAGGTCTCGATTCCCCATATAAATTTAGCAGTAGTAGAAAGTTCCAAGAAATTTCGTGTTTTACATTACGTTTTTCAACATCTCGTCTTCTACAACTCGTCTTCGAAAAGCTTGTCTTTTAAACGTTTTTCAACATCTCGTCTTCTACAACTCGTCTTCGAAAAGCTTGTCTTTTAAACATCTTGTTTTCGGAAAACTCGTCTTTTGGATGCGATTTTGTAAACATACTTTTTAAAAGACAAGTTTCTTGTATTTTGCGACTTAAGTTGAACAATGGATTGAAAACTTTTTTCCTAAGCCTAAGCAAAACCTAAAGATCAAGCTAAATATTACCATGATAAACTTTTATATTTAATTATTTGTTTCGAAAAACTGTGAGCCTAAGCCTAAGCGAAACCTAATAATTAAGCAAAACTTTGTATTTAATATTGTGCTCTTTGAATTAAAAAGTGAAAACTTTTTTCTTGTTAAATGTTTTATTAATTGTATTAAGCACAATTTTATGATAATTATGCTTGTTTTATTCCTTACGCTTTATTTTAGTATTGCAAAGCCCCTGAAATATTGTTTAGCAATAAAATTTAGGAAGAACTTGAAAAAAAGACTTAGAAGCAATAAAAACCATCTAGTATAACAATAAAACAAAAGTTACGTCAAAAATAGTAAAAAAAAGTGTTAAAGAAAAACATTGATTCTGAATATGCAATGCCAACTTTATAAGATGTGTTTCTGGGGAATCGAGACCGCTTTCTGGGGAATCGAGACGCGTTCTGGGGCATCGAAACCGCTTTCTGGGGACTCGAGTCCGCGTTCAGGGGAATCGAGAACGCGTTCTGGGGAATTTAGACAACGTTCTGGGGAATTGGGAAATCGTTATGGGGAATTAGGACTAAAAATTTTCTGGGGAAATAAGACTACTGGGGAATCGCGACTGACCCGCTGTTGGTTCCCGGAAATTTCGTCTTCTACATCTCGTCTTTCAACATCTCGTCTTCTACAACTCGTCTTCGGAAAACTCGTCTTTTAAACATCTCGTCTTCGGAAAACTCGTCTTTTGGATGCGATTTGGTAAACGCACTTTTCAAACGACAAGTTTCTCTTATTTTTTGACTAAAACAATGTATTGAAAACCTTTTTTTACCTAAGCCTAAGCAAAACACCCAAAAGTCAAGCAAAATTTCTATCGTGATAAACTTTTATTAAATAATTTATTTAAAAAACTGAGAACCTAAGCCTAAGCAAAACACAAAAATTAAGCAAAACTTTATCATGGTAAATTTGTATTTAATTATGCTTTTTGAACTTAATAGTAAAAGCCTTGTTTTTTTTTCCTAAGCCTAAGCAAAACCCAAAAAACAAGAAAAATTTTATCATTGGGGTGGAAACTCGCATTTTAGAAAGTACGTTTACAAAATCGCATTCAAAAGACGAGTTTTCCGAAGACGAGATGTTTAAAAGACGAGTTTTCCGAAGACGAGATGTAGAAGACGAGATGTTGAAAGACGAGATGTAGAAGACGAAATTTCCGGACACCGTTATAATTCTCTGCAGGTGGCGGAAAAAAATAAATTTGCATAAAAATTATATGCAATACTGCGGCGGTCTAATGCTCGGCGTTCAAGTGCGCGGCGTTCTAATGCTGGCGGTCAAATGCTCGGCGATCAAGTGCTGGCGTTCAAATTTCCGGACACCCAGATTTTGCGGCGGTTATAAATTTTCGGACACCGTGACCAAGAATAATGAGACCTAATTCAATTAAAATAAGGTCAAACCCTATTTAAAGTTTAACATCTTCTAAATATCTTAAAAATTTGACTTAAACAAAAATATACGTTTTGTAAAACTTCTTGTATCTGTTGTTTGTTTGTTTGTTTCTCGATATTTAATTTGTATGTAGTTTTACAGAAAAAGAAATAAAGTGTCCCGTCCATGAAAAATAAACCATGTATGCAAGAACTGTGTCTGTCTAGACTGTTAGGTGAATTTTTTTACGGATATGGCTGAGGATTCCCGAAAGTTTCATTTTTAACATTTTTTAACAATACGTGTTTTAAAATCTCGTATTCTATTTTTCGTCTTTCAAAAACTTGTGTTTTTGGGTACAGTTTTTTGAACGTTTTTTTTCAGAAGACAATTTTTTGGGTTTTAGCATGGTTAAAACTTTTAAAAGGAAAAAAAGTCATGCACATTAAACAAAACGAAAAGACTATTGTTTCTATTATTCCTTAGAATAGACCAAGCATTTAAAAATTTCGGGTCCGATATCCAGGATAAAATAAGAATTAGTCATTCAATAGGTGATTTTTGCTAAATTTTCTCAGACATTGGATTATTATTAACATTATTATTAATTATTAACAATAATATTAAACCAATGTCGTTTGGACATGGTTTTAGATATATTATTGTAGTCCAAGACGTATTCAACTGAAAAGTTTTCTTGAGTTGGTTTATTCATGTTTAAATTGTCTGTGAACGTGTGTTAAAAACGAAGAGACGCAAATGCCCAGGCCTTATTATTAATTAACAAGCGGAAAAGTCAGCCCCGAATAAACAGATTTTCTGTTATTTTCCGGGCCCATGGGTTTGTATGGAATGAATTTTTTATACAATTAATTAAAATTTTTATACAAAATTTTTTGGTCGATTTGATTTTGGGTCGATAAAACTGAGGGAATTTGGCGCTCAGAGCTGGAGACAAATAGCGGTCTTACCGTTCGATACGGGGCCTTTAGAGCCGTAAGTTTGAAACTTGGAGCTAAAAAAATC
The DNA here is from genome assembly GCA_030248175.1 of Microlaimidae sp. YZB2_3. Classification (NCBI taxonomy): domain Eukaryota; kingdom Metazoa; phylum Nematoda; class Chromadorea; order Desmodorida; family Microlaimidae; species Microlaimidae sp. YZB2_3. Next base: position 4,664 of record JASAMX010017048.1, read on the forward strand.
AAGGTCGTTTAAACCTATCTATGCCCAAATAAATTTTTTGATTAATATTGGCAAGTTCATATATTATTCTCAGTTTCAAGTTCCCGATACTTACAGCTCTAAAGACCCCGTACTTGAGGTCCATGGTAATTCATAAAACTAGAAGTCAAAAAAAAACCTGCTCCTGGAAATCTAGCATCTCCTGTGATAAAATCTGATTTTGAAATTTATAGTTTTGCTGAGAATTTTTTTGTGTCACTTACTTGAAGTTTTTGTTATTAGAAGTTAAGAATAATTTTATTCTACTGTTAGTTTTCCAAATTTAATACAGGCGTATTTAAAGAATTTTTGGGTATGAAAATTCAAGAAAAATTTAATTTAAGCCAGTCCGAAAACTTGAGCGATTGTTTTTTTTAACTCCAGTAAAAAGGTATGAACAAGAGGTGTAAAAACATTTCAGTTATCGCGAGGCGTTAGAAAACTAATAATGCCCTCTGATTCACTTCCGAAGTTAGTTGTAGTTTTTGGATGAATGTTTCACTACGAAATGTGGTAGATTTTGCAAATCTTTCAGTGATTGCCTTTGAATTTTTCCGATTGCTATCGCGGCCCAGACGCGGAGTCTATATTGAGTCTCACGTCGCAGTAAATAAACGCGACTGGAAGGGCCGCCGCAGTTGAACATCAACTGCATTGGTGCGTTTTAGACACGCTTTTTAGCTTCAAAAATTGCAAAGTGCAAAATGAGAACGCACTTTTGAACCTTATGGATATAAAATTAAATTACCTGAAAAAAATTTCCGCAACAGACAAGTTTTTTGATTTTCTGCGGCTTTCAATTCAAAATTAATAAATATAGAATTTACTCGTTTTGTAAGAAAGCGAATCATCCATGAGTTAATTTCTACACCTATAAAATAAGTGGAATCACATATATTAGCACTGTTCCGTTATGTAGTATAAACAGCCTGGTCAAATCGATGCTTTAAATACCAACATTTATTTAAGTTTTTTCCTTGTTTTAATTGAAATTAACCTTTTTACTTGCTGAAAGACAAACGAAACACGCAATGCACAAATATTTCTGCGACCAAAAATGTTTTTTTTCTGAAATTATAAAACAATTAATCTGGCTTGTCTATGGTTTTGAATATACGATATACCCGATAAGTCAATTTTATGTTACAAATACAAAAACTAATGAAATATTCTAGCAAAAGACGAAACAAAGTTTCGAAAAAAAGCCTTATATTAAATGGAATAGTATAGGCACCTTGCACTGAAACGCAGTTTATACATAAAGTATGCAGTATACATAAGCGTCACCCCAATGGATAATTACCGTATCTCCTACTCATCTTTCGTAATATGCAGATCAACGGACCGTAAAGGCGCGAAATTTCGGTCCGTTGATCTGCATACTACAAAAAGATAAGTAGGAGTACGGTAATTATCCATTATGGTGACAGTTATGTATATTGCATACTTCATGTATAAACAGAGTTCCAGTGCAAGGTGCCTATAAAGCTACATAAGTCTAAAAACTAAATGCCAGAAAAGACTGAAACAAGTCTCTTTAAAATCTGTAAATCAATAACGGATTTTGTGAAATTTTCAGAAAAACAAAACCGAATAAAAACAATACGTGTAAAAGCTTTAGTTTGCGTTTTTTAACCATTAATAAAACTTAATTCACATAAATTTCTCTCAAAGTGGATTAACTTTTAAATGAGTTAACCAGCTGTAAATACCACAGTATTAGTTAAGTCACACGTAGTCAAAACGATACAAAAAAAGTATAACGTTAGCGTCACAGTAACCATGAAAAATTCCTGTCAAAATAAGTTATCGCATTGCGCATTAAATTTTGTAATTTATCATTATTTTCGTATAAAGCAAAACATACCGCCATATTAACGGCTTTTTAAAATCAAATATCAAGTTCTAAGTCCGAAAAACATTGAAAAATTCAGATTTAATATAAGGCGACTTTTAATTTAACAAATACATTGACAGCTAATTTGTTTTATGTAATAAATAGAAACATTAAAGAAAAAGTCGCCTTATATTAAATCTGAATTTTTCAATGTTTTTCGGACTTAAAACTTGATATTTGATTTTAAAAAGCCGTTAATATGGCGGTACGTTTTGTTTTATACGAAAATAATGATAAATTACAAAATTTAATGCGCAAGGCGATAACTTATTTTGACAGAAATTTTTCATGGTTACTGTGACGCTTGCGTTATACTTTTTTGTATCGTTTTGACGACGTGTGACTTAACTAATACTGTGGTATTTACAGCTGGTTAACTCATGTAAAAGTTAATCCATTTTAAGAGAAATTTATGTGAATTAAGTTTTATTAATGGTTAAAAAACGCAAACTAAAGCTTTTACACGTATTGTTTTCATTCGGTTTTGTTTTTCTGAAAATTTCACAAAATCTGTTATTAATTTACAGGTTTTAAAGAGACTTGTTTCAGTCTTTTCTGGCATTTAGAGACCTTCGTGTGGCACCTTGGGACCGTCGTGTTTTACCCCCTCAGGACCGTCGTGTCGCGGGACCGTTGTGTCTCGGGATCGTCGTGTCGTAGATCCAATAATAATAATGCTACCAGAAGTTTCTAAAAATCGTGTTATCCTTACTTTTTGCTTATAAATCGGAAGACTGCATTTCTTATGAGTAACTTAAACATATGCCTGGTTTGATATTGCTATTTTTCGTTCAATTTTTTGAAGATTTTGCCAGGCTAGTTTATTGCCCTTTTTACAAAGTTTAGCCAAAAAAGCTTAGGCTGGTTCACACTGGAGTGATAAGTGACAAATAAAAAGTTACAAGTGTCAATCGCCTTTAGACTGGAACGAAAATTGACAACCCGTTCACCGTTTACGCCAGTGAATTTAGAATGACTGTGAATTTGCAGTTATATATACTCAAATTAAAACATAGGCATGGTATTTAATTGTTTTCATTCTCTATTTTGGATCATTTACTCAAGCAAACCGTCAAAAAATTAAATCAACTCATTATCCAATTTTTTAGTGCAGAATTGAGCTCTATTCCTTAAACTTGGATGCCAATCTGGATAAGGGAGTGATTAAACAATGATTGGTTTAAGGTGTATACATAGGTCTCGCTCGATACCTTGCGTATTTTTAATTGATTCTAAAAAATTTTTACTGTATAAAAAATATATCTGGGAACGAGCTAATATTGTAAAATAAATCTATTATGCACCTAAATTAAGCTATTTAAAATAAAAAATCAGCTGCTTTAAAAAAAAAGAAAACACAACAAATACCCGCAATATTATGAATTATGCTGCATCTAATTTTTACACTGCTTAGACCGGCCGCTAAGGCTCCGGCTAGGGCAAAATTTTATAAATCTGCCTAAGTTTTGGAATTAGCAAAATTTCTGGCTCGGCCGATTTCTGCAGTCTTTATCTAAAATCGTTATGATTTTTGTTTATTTAGTTCTTCTGCTCAAAAAATCAGCTAATCAGTTTTTTAGTATTTAAATTTATTTGTATGTCAAATTTTAGCATTCTTTTTTTGCGAAGTTAGAAAAATAAAAAAAAAACACAATATATTGCTCAGTTTTCTGTTTTAAATGTATTTTATTTCCAGGCCTTTAATAGATGCTTTTTAAGGGTGCAGGGTTTTTGGGAAAGTGTGACACCACGACCCAAAGTAGAAGCAAAAATAACCAGGCGCTGAAAAATCTAGACAGCCAAATTTATTGACGAATTTGGCCGATACAGGAATAGAACCCGTAGCCTCCCAGGTTTACTCTGACGTGCTATCCATTACACCATAGGCCGAAGATCGCCTTTTATTAACTCTTGCACTTTAAGTTTTCACGGAAGGGAAACAATGTGTCACAGAAGCAACTAGGAATCTAGGAGCTTAGAAAAATTATTTAGAGCTTAATCTAGAGCTTTTGATTTAAGCTTAGGCTTAGGTTAATATATAGTTTTATCAGTTTCCAATTTCGGTTCCAAAGTTTTGCCACTTACGGCTTTAATTCCCCACATTCAGCTTAAAGTTTCCTTCGGCTACAAGTTTAAAATTCTGTTTTGTGTTACTATTTTTAAATAAAATAAATAAATAAATCAACCAAACGCAAATAATATTATGGTTGAATTATATTTGGCTGACGTCAAAAACTAGAATGCAGACATGAGCGGACCAATTAAAATTGTGCGGTAGTGACGGTTTGTTTTAACAAATAAGGGTACGGGGTCTTTAGAGCCACAAGCAGGAAACCTGGAGCCGTCAGAATATTTTTGGAACTTGGAGCCACGAGCAATGGAAACTTAGATCCTTTAAAAAATGGTTTGGGGTTGATTTTAGGCTTCGCTTAGGTTTAGGTAAACGTTTTAGCGATTTTTACTTTTGGCTCCAAGTTCCTTATTTTCGGCTCCAAGTTCCCTATTTTAGCCCTTAAATATTTGCATTTGGTTTTCAAATTATGTAATTTGATAAATAATTAATAAAATATAGGTTTTAATCTTTATTATTAAATCGCTTGAGTAAAAAATTTTAAATGGTTTTGTTGTTAAATAGTCGATTAAAAACTGCAATTATCGAGGTCAGTTTGATTTTATTTACCAATAAATCAAAATTAATAAAACTGTTATTAGATATTGTTTAGTAAATTTAGAATATATACCACAAGAAAATTTCCGACTGTACACTATTTTTAACAAAATTTTGCTAAAAAAGTTGCACAGGCGCAAAGTGTCTTTTTTGTTATGTGCAATAATAATCGCAGTGCAAAAAAAGCAGCATTGAGTACAAAGAAAGTCGTAATTTTTTAGCAAGAAAACTAACACTGCGTTAAAAATCGTCACGCGGAAAAACTAGCAGAAAATAGCGGATTTTTTCGAAACAGGTTGCCCAAAGTTGTGCATATGTGACATTTCGAGCAAAATTTTAGCAAAAATTACGTGTACAGGCGGAAATTCTCTTGTGTTATATATTCTTGTTAATTATTTAATAAAGTTTTTTAAAAATATTTACAAACAATTTTTACTATTAGTTTACTTTTTAGATTACAAATAATTAATTTAAACCGAACGGTTTACCTTTACAATTTTTAAAATTTATTTTTGCCTCTTGTTTTAAACATAATATATATTGGAATATTAATCTAACCGGCAACAATAAAATCCCGTTTTGACAACATATAAAATTCAGAGTACAGTCGCAAACTAACAAAGTTTTTTAACTAACACATTTGTAAAAGAAGTGAAATTCTAAAAAGTTGTCTAAAACTCACTTGCTTACGAATCGATATTTCGGGTGTTTAAATGAGATTAGACGCACTCAAAGTTAAAATGTCAAAAAAATATTCTAGCAAAATGAAATGTGCGAACAGAAAAACCAGAAGTTTATGCATTGTTTTAGTAGTTTAAACTCAAGTCAACCATTGAGCTTATAAAAAGTCTTAAAATTTTTAAGTGGGTCTGTTTTTTTATAAACTTGTGGTTTTCCTTCACAGCATACTGCTTAACTTCATTATATTAAAACTTTAGATTCCAACAAATATTTAATCTTATGCTAATTCCACAGATTAAGTATGAAGTTAGAAAAATAGAGTATGGGGTCGCGTCGCAAAAAATGGCCAAAAAAAGGTTTTATTCATATTTAATCTTATATTTTAACAAAGTCAAGCTGTAGGCTGGCCCCAAGTTTCTCATTCAAGTTCCAGCTCCAAGTTACCTCGGCTAAAATGACTCTAAAACCGCACGGATCATTAATTTGAGACCTGGATCTGGACACAACCCAAAACCTTTCCTTTTCTATTGAAAGGAAAGGTTTTAAGTTTTTCAAGGTTTTGGGTTTTTGAAGGTTTTGGGTTTTTCAAAATTTTTCCTTTGATATTTAAACATTTTGTCACTGAACTATCCGTGCTTGTGCGAAATTCATTTTTTAAAACCGTAGTTGAACAGGATCGCGATGTTATTGTATGTATGTATGATGGTCGTTCGGCTGAGTCCTAACTTTAAATATAAATTGTAGCAAAAAATGAGCATTGTCTTTATTGTAGAATTTGAAAAAATTACGTCTCGAAGCAAAATCTGCTGTAATTTCCGAACAATAAAATACAAAATATTAAAAGCCATCACAAAATTCTTTTAAAATTTTTAAAAAAAGTTCGTTGAAATGGAATGGTCTCAGTAATGAAAAGGTTAGTTTATCAGAAAATTATGTCACTATTGCGGCTTCCACTTTCTTTTATCAGGTTAAAAGTTGGTTTATCAGGTTCCTCAAATTCAAATTTTAGATAAATTAACCTTCAGAAATGGTCTAAAACAGGAGCGGGAAAAAGCATATTTAATTGGCATTCTGACTGACGACCCAAAGTAGAAGTGGAAATAACCAGGGGCCGGTAACTCAAAACATTAAGGGGTCCCATTATTTCTAGGCGCCCATTAAAAATTGGCTTATCTCGTACCATTAAAATCAAACTCAAACTCAAACATAATGGGACCCCATTAAAAATAGAGATAAGCCCCAGATTTAAGGTTACCCCACACCTCGACTTAACTTTAATAGACCCTATCGAATAAGACGTTTGTGCTACTATTTTACGCTAAAAATGACTGATATCATCAGGGAAGAGCGCGGAGCGCTCTTTCCCTTATATTAAATGGGTTAAGTCACTGCGCGGTTAACCGTTGTTGATGGCGTCATCGAAATCAACAAAACCTTTAATAGTTTTTTAGCCA
>JASAMX010017050.1:0-14007 GCA_030248175.1 Microlaimidae sp. YZB2_3
GTGACAATCCCGACGCTTTTACATTAGACGTTAGAAGATGCTTTTTTGACATTTCATATGCCATTTGTGAGCACATTTTATACTGAGCAAATTTAAAATTCTAAACCACGCCCCACAACAACTGTTAAGAAAGTACATGTGATTTAATACTTCTCGAAAAAATACTTCGAAATGTTTTTTAAATTTATCTATTTTTCCCTAATATTTTTACATTATAAAATAACTCAAATTCTTGTTTTATGTTGTTTTGCAAATAAATGCATGTTTAGAAAACTAATCTTATTTTAAATAAAAATCATTAATTGCAAGCATTCTTCAATAAAGCCTGTTTTTATTATTTCCGTTAGTGAGTGGTTATTAATTAACACTTCCAAGCTTAATGCATTAAAGCTTTTAACAGTAGCTAAGTCTTAATGCTGTAATAATAATTATAACAATACTGTTTTCGCTCACATAAAAAACTATTAGAAAATAAAAACAGTCGAAAATAAAATCTTAGTTTCACTGTTATATATTAGAAACGCGCACAAAAGATTTTTTTGATATTTTTTCAATCTCCTAACCTTATTGTACTTATGTTATGATTTTTAAGGGGGGTTAGGAAATTTACCTCCTCCTTTTCCTTAAGAAGGGGGTTGAACTTCTGGCACCTGGAAAAAATACATTCTGCAAAATAGGTATCTTCAGAAAAAATATATTCTGAAAGACTTTTAAATTCTCAACTAAAGAAAACTTTTTTTTCCTAAGCCTAAGCGAAACCTTAAAATCAAGCTAAAACGACATAAAAAAGTTATAAAAAAGCTTTAAAACTTTTTAATAATACTAAATAATTTACTGTTGAAAGAAAATATGTTTCTTTAAGATATTTTGCAGAAGGTATTTTTTTCGGACACCAAACTTCCTCCCCCCAATTTTAGTAGGGAAGAAAAAAGGTTACCCCCTTACCAAATTTTGAAAAAAAATGAAAACAAATTCTTCAAAATAACTTCCAACCACCTACAAACTTAAAAAGTTTTAAAGTCAAAATGATAATTTTAACTAATAAAAATCTTAAAAATACAGTACAAAGCGTTTTTGACAGTAAAAATCTTAAATCTTTTAAACCTAAAATTAGGGTTTTTGACCTATTTTTTCCATTATAATAAAAAAACATATGTGTAAAATGCACTCCAGCTTCAGAAAAAACATTGTATTCCTCGAATTTTAACCCCTCCCCTCTAAATCAGGGTTAAACCTTTCTCCCCCCCCCCGCTGTGAGCCAACTTACCTGTATAACCAGAGCCGTTATGTTGTTGTGTTTTGTTTTTTTAATTAAATAAATTGTTTTATATTGGTTTGTGAAATTTGGCGCGTTTACTTTAAAAAAACGTGTTCATTTAAATGGTTATTATTGGAGACTGCGACTTTTTTTGCATTCTTTACTGCTTTATTCGCACTGGCAGCTTGGCTGCACAACAAAAAAAACGAATCAAAGCGAAAATTTTTTTGTGTTAATAAGTAAAAGTAGTTTTTTTTACGTTAGGATGTCAAAATTTGTTAGATAATTAGTTATAATAATTTACAACGTTTTAAAATTAAATAAAACAAGTTTCAAAGTGTTTTACCCCAGAGAAAATGAACCAGTGTCTGTAAGTTTTTTGTTGTGCAGCCAGAATCGCAGCGCCAAAATAATCGCAAAAAAACTAACACTGTGTTAAAAAAAATTGCAACGTGGAAAAACTTGCAGAAAATGGCGGTTTTTTCCTTGAAAACTCGCGCAAAAGTTTACAAGTGCGACTTTTCAAGCAAAGTTTTGATAAAAAACTTTGTGGACAGTCATACATTCTCTTGTGTTATATTTACATCCTTAATAAAGGTTAGAGAATTCTTATTTTACTAAAATTGCAATATACACCTGTACAATTGAAAACCAACAAAACAGTGTTTTATGCCTTGTCTTTATTAATCTTTTTGATTTATAATTCTAGGGAATTTCTATAATTTGTGAAAGATAATCCACACCTTGAATTTCTTTCTAAATATTGGTCTGTGCTTTTTTTGAGGAAAGGCCTAAAAAAGAAAACTAAAAAAACTAAATCTTGGAACGACAGTTATTTGGAAAAGGCCAGCGTCAATCAAAGAAACTTTCAAATCAAATTTCGCGATCCTCAAATATTCGGTCCGACTTTTCGCTCAGCCCAAATCCACCGCAAGTATGGTTTAAAGATTTTAAAAGCTTGGATTTGCTTATGAAACACCATACCATAAAAAGTAATATTGAGTGGTTTTAATTGAATTGTTGTTGTCAAAACTAGGAATGCTCCTCTACGCTCAGGCATATGCCGTTGAGATGATTTTGTAGTTTCTGTTGAAATAGGTTTAAAGATTAGAGTCGCCACTAAAACTTAGGCTTAGGCAAAATAAAATCGTTGAACTTAACGAATGGTTTTATGGTTTGGAATAATCTAAAACATTTAAAATTAAAAATTTGTTCGCAGGGTAACTGACTTAAATTGGACCAACCCTAATTTTGGCAACCCGGTGTTATTTTTGCCACGAGCAAAATTTTGTAATGAATTTCGTATGGCTAGATAGATCGTCGGTTGTGGCGCAGTGCAGAACGTGGAGTCTGCGAAACCGAATAACCAAATAACTTAAGCCCGGTTCACACTGAGGTGGCAATGCCACCGGTGGCATTGCCACCGCGAGGTGGCATTGCCACCGCTGTTGTGTCCAACGTTAAACATATGACGTGTTCACACTGAGGTGACAATGCCACCTTGTGGTGGCATTGCCACCGCGAGGTGGCATTGCCACCGCTGTTGTGTCCAACGTTAAACATATGACGTGTTCACACTGAGGTGGCAATGCCACCTTGTGGTGGCATTGCCACCGCGAGGTGGCATTGCCACCGCTGTTGTGTCCAACGTTAAACATATGACGTGTTCACACTGAGGTGGCAATGCCACCTTGTGCCCGGGCCCCCCCCCGGGGCTCCACGTTAACATATGCGTGTTCCACGAGGTGGCAATGCCACCGCGAGGTGGCATTGCCACCGCTGTTGTGTTCGATCCACAACTCCGTCATCGGTGGCAGCTCTCTCAAGGAAAAAAACGCATGGGAACGCGCGCATTGTTAAAAAAATCAATGAAAATATTACGGTTTTTACATAGACACTTTTAGTATATAAGCAAAACCCGCAAACAATATTCCGGTGTAAATAGAAAAACGTGTGAAAACGTGTAAATTGCATAAATGAAAAAATTATATAGCAAAAACCGTGTTTAGTAAAACAAACAAAAACAAATGATCTTTTATGAAAAAAAAATTTTAAGTAGTTTTTACGAATTTTAAACACACGTACATACATAGCATGGAAAAGTGCTTAAATATGAATTTGCAATTTTTATGCATTAATAAAAGATTTGCACATTTTTCTGCTTCAGTTTCTAAAATTATTATTTTCGCGGCTTTAGGTTAAAAGAGTAAACAATGTAAAAACAGGGTTATTAAAAAAATCTAAAAACAAAATCTTTTACCTATATTAATTAAAAAGAAAACTTTTAAGTTCGTTAAGGTTTCTTCGACCACCTTTTAGAAATAAAACTTTTAAAAAATATGGCTACTGATTCGGATGAACTTCTGATCAAGTTCGGAACCGTCCGGAAATTTATTACAAGCGAGAAAAACATACATTGACAGAATTAACCAGGCAAACACTTGGAAAATAATGAAAAAGAGTAAAAAGTAAAAAAAGAGTAGAAAGTAAAAAAAGTTCTTGACATTTTCTTAGCTCTACACGCGGACGAAATACTTTTCAGCGGTGGCAATGCCACCTCAGTGTGAACCTAGCGGTGGCAATGCCACCGGTGGCGGTGGCATTCCCACCGGTGGCATTGCCACCTCAGTGTGAACCGGGCTTTACTGTTAAAAAAGGCAAGCAATTGTTTTTTGGAAAATATTTTACTAAAATGTTCTTGAAAGGTTATTAATAGCAAAATTATTTGCAATTATTTTTTCCGAAGGCATTATAAAGAATTCATTTTCTCTACACTCCACGAAAAATAACCACAAAAATTTTTTGACAGCACAATCAAAGCATAACAACAACCTTAATGTTTAAAATCTCAGCATTTTTAAAGCTAGTTATTATATAAAAACATGCAAGAAAATGTAGACAAATTAGCCGAAAATGTTTTAATGTTATAAAATTATTATTTTTGTTTTATGTCTTCTCAAAAATTTTATTTTTATAATCCTGCCTTTTTATAAGTCAGTCAAACAAACTATGATATTTAAGTAAAACAAAATATTGTTATGCAATAAGTTTATCCCGATTTATGCGGGAAAGTTATGTTTTTGCTCGTCAGTACCCTCGTGTCCAGTACCCTCGTGTCTCCCTTGCATAATAAATCGATTTTGCTGTGAGGTTGTGGTGAACGCAATTTTTTTAAGCCCAGTACCTTCGTGTCCAGTACCCTCGTGTCCAGTACCCTCGTGTCCAGTACCCTCGTGTCCAGTACCCTCGTGTCCAGTACCCTCGTGTCCAGTACCCTCGTGTCCCGTTCCCATTTAAATAATTGATAGTTTTGCGTTTGGAGAGCACAATAGACTTCTGGTAAAATTAATGCTGACCGAATTTAAGTCAGTTACCTTGATATCTGGATAAAATACAAGCCACGGACTTGAGATATGACAAACAGTCAAACAGATGATTTTGCAGACTGACATGTAGAAGGAGTTAAAATAGACTTATTTCATATATATGCACTTATTAAGTAAACAACAGTATATATATATACTGTTGTTTACTCGATAAGTTTTTAACATTTTTAACATCTTGAACCTTTCCAACAATTTGTAAAAACTTTTCAACACAAATCAAGGAATAGAAAAAATTACCTCTCGTACTCTGTGGCACACAAAACGCTAAGTTCACCGGCATTCGGCTTAGAAACTCCTGTAATTGGTAACCGAAAATTGAGAAATTATGTTCATATGAGCCAGCGAAGCTAAGAAGTCGTTTCTTAAATTTGAAACCAGATCAACATGGGATGAAACAGTTTAAAATATTGATACAAAGATTGTCTCCAAGAAAAATGAAAATTACTTTATCATACTTTTTAGGTTTTGACAAACATTTTGGTTACACTTTAGTTTTAATCGCTTTCGATTATGATTACGTTTTAGAAACAGAATAAAAATCGTGTTTCGCGTTTCAGATCTCAAAAAAAAACAAGAGATGAGATCGACGAATAAACAAACCGTGTAAAGAGCATCAAAGCTTAACATTAAGCAGCTGCTCACGTTCCGCGTCGACAATGCGCTTAATAAAGAGTTAATTACTTAACATACATATATTTGTAAACGATCTTGACGTATGAAATATAAATCTTATGTATAAAAATAATGAGATCGAAAGTTCGGTCTTTGAATATCGAAAAATACGACGGTTACATAAATATGCCAAATGCCATCAGATATCGTCAATTAAAAAAACGTGTAATTTTTTTTGTTTTAAATGTCGCTAACTTTCCGATAATATTTTGGCACCACAAATTTTTGTCAATTTCGATCAATAGATAAACAATTTCTAATTTAAAAATCCGCAAAAACTTTCTTTTTAATTATTTGAAATAGCCCAAATATAAACCAAAAATAAAAAAAATATTTAAATTGTAAATTAAATACTATTTGTTTAAGTTTACTTAAATTTGTTTAAATTTAGCTTAAATAATTTACATAAATAATCAAAATTTATTTTTGTTCAGTGGTTTTTTTTTATAATTTATGAAAATAAAAAATAAGATGAAAATTATTACAAAAACCATATGTTATTCTACTTATATTTTTAATAAATAAAAAAAGTGTCGTTATTTCATTGTCATTATTATTTTAGTGTCATTATATAATGTGTTATTATTTCAGTGTAATAGGCCCGAGGGGCTTGTTTCATAAAAGAAGTTGTAAATTCCTATTTCTCCAAATCTCCGCCGACTTTTTGTAAAATATATGATAAAGGATATATTAAGATACAGAATATTGACGGACGGACGAACCAATCAGCACGATTTAGGGTCGATGGAGCCTTGGGAACTTGGAGCCAAAAATAGGGAACTTGGAGCCGTAAATGCGGAGAACTTGGAGCCGTTAGGAGGGAACTTGGAGCCGAAAATAAAAATCGCTAAAACGTTTACCTTAGCCTAAGCGAAACCTAAATCTATCCCCAAATCAATTTTTTCTTAAAGTCTCCAAGTTCCCATTGCTCGTGGCTCCAAGTTCCCTGCTTGTAGCTCTTAAGACCCTGTACCATCAGCACAGAGCACTATTTCTTCACTGATCGGAAAAACTCCCGCTGGATTACAAGTTGATAAACCTTTATCATGTATTTTACAAAAAGTAGACGGAGATGTGTAAAATTAAAGATTACAATTGGCTTTATGAAACACCTCTCAGTGTTGTTTTAAGTACATTAAATCATTAATTAGTTCGAGTGTAATTAGCAAAAAATATTATTTTTATTTAATTACTTTTAGCTAAGTCTATTTTCTAATGGCACAATAATTGAATAATCCATGATTTTTCTTGCGTATCTAACTGATTTTTTAATGTAATATCAACGTGAAACTAAAAAACCTCTTAATGACCTTTCTTCTTCATCAGTATCACAAATATTATATCACAATAATGTCACGTTTTGTTATTATATACCTTTATACTTAGATTTATTAAATTTTAAGCAGATTGTTGATTTTTGTACAAAAGGTATATAATTCCGTCCCATACCTTTCTGACTATCAATGATAGTTACACCAACTGAATTTTGTGATTTCATATGAAAAATTTTATAATAAATTTTCGTTTGAATGCTTTATATCATACAAAAATTGTGAGCTTAAACGTTGATATAACACAAATATAAATATTCCACCAATCAAATTGGTATTCCACTAATCAAATTTGTGAGATATATAAATCGTTTTTTTATGCAACCGCTTGTTTTAATTTCGCAATGGACATTAGTTTTGTTTTTCTGTTTTATATTATGCAAGATATTATTACCGCATAAATAAAGAAGAAAACACTGTGAACTTTATATTTTTAAAGCCTTAGCAGAAAGTATCATCAAGAAATATGTAGAAAAAAAGTTAGAGCTGCTTTAAAATATGAATTTAAAAATGTTCACAAAATATTCTTTTGAGTTGCGTAAATTCCGAGGTCAGGTGATCGACATATCGAGCAATTGGTCGTTTGGTCCATCCAAAAATCTTTGATCGCTATGTTTTTGATTTGACTTCAAAACTTTTTGTGCTTTAGAAAAAGATAATTTGTATGTGTTAACTGCAATATTAAAATTGCTATTTAAATACTCTGGAAGTCAATTAATTTGTGCGAAAATCCTTTAATTTTCACAATAACAAGAATTAAAACGTTTATATTATTTGTACAAACTTTTGATGCGACCGTATATTATTCACATCTAAAACAAAACAAAAAACATTTGTAGTTAGAAAAACATTCATAAAGTTACAATAAGTAGTAAGTAAATTCAAATGAAATTTAAGTCAATAAAATGGCAAGAAAACAATATTAACGTATGAATCAATATATGTTAATTACATAGAAAGTATGCGTAATTATTAAACACAACTATTATAAAACGAGTATTTTATTTATTTCATTGCTTATTGATTCCATTTGTTTGTAACTTAATAATTTTTCTAACTGCTCATGGTTTAACTGAGAATGATTCTTGATTGGACCGAAAGCTTTTATCATTAATTTTCCAACTTTTGTTCTAGACCAAGACCAAAAAACCTTGAGATTATATTTGTGAAAATTGATCTTTTTAAGCTCCTTGTTTTAAACTCGCGTCACGAAGTTTACATTTTTTTTCCTACTGACGGTGTACAAAAATTTCATACGTTTTTTTAATAGTAAAGCATCATAGTAAACCAGTCTTCTTTATTCTGTCAAATATTATACACTTCGGCAAAATGTTTTATATACAACACTGTAATCCAGATCCATCGTTTTAAACGGAAGTACTCCTGAAGTAACCCAGAGCGCGGCTTTATTTAAAAAAAGACCCCGCATTTGTCTAACCCGCCCGCGCTGGTATTGTTTTAGCAATTTTAGCGCCTGCATTTTTAAGTCCTATATTGCCGCTACTCCTCCCACATTCAATTCCATTGAGCAAAACATGTATGACGTGATCACAAATACTATACAACATTATGAGGGTCCTTAAAACTCTGACGTGAAAAAAACTTAAGTTAACTTAAGCCTTAATTTAAACTTAACTTAAACTTAAACTTATCTTAAGCCTGTGCAAGAAATTTCAATTAAAGCTAAAGTCTTCCGGGCTAAAATTAAGGGCATAACCGCTCTCCGCCAGGAAGAAATAAACAATAAAGCCGCGAGCGAGAAAAATTTAAAAAAATTTTTTTCAGCGGTTATGTAACCAATTATTATTTAGTTGCGTCATGTGTTTCTTTGCACGTGATATTTTCTTAAAGAACTAGTGGTTACTTTACCACTC
Organism: Microlaimidae sp. YZB2_3; assembly: GCA_030248175.1. Lineage (NCBI taxonomy): Eukaryota > Metazoa > Nematoda > Chromadorea > Desmodorida > Microlaimidae > Microlaimidae sp. YZB2_3. The sequence goes on from JASAMX010017050.1 coordinate 8,522, forward strand.
ATCTATTTTTATCCTGATAGAATTCATCTTTAGTATGAAAAATCTCTATCGCGAAATTTCACAGAGCCGACGGCGGCTGTTTTTGTGTTGTTAATAAGGTCAATATGGTTCCAATTAGGGGTATTACACGCCCCAATATGGTTAAAATTAATGGTATTACATACATTCCCCAATATGGTTCCAATTAAATAGATTCTAATATATGGTTCCAAGATATGGTGATAAGATTCAATATGGTGTTAATTAGGGATATTAAACGGCAATACACCTCAAAGAGAGAGACTTGTTTATTTAGGAGACTCTAAAAACTTTGGGCATGAAAGCCAGGTTTACACTGCTATAGTAACTTGCCATAGGCCATATGGGACAGTGGTTAAAAATAAGCTCTTCTTTAGAAGTAAATGATTCGCATTTTCGGTATAGTAGCGCTACCTACCAAATGTTTTTATTTTAGCAACTATTTTATTGGATTTTTATGTTAAAAAAGCACCACGGGGCCATAGTGATCATAGGTCCACCTAAGATTAGTTCACATTTTTCTGTCTAAACAATTTCCCGCTGGGGGATATCGGTTCTTTTTCCTGCTTTATTTTTAGAGCATTTTTTCAAACTAAATAATTTATATTAGGAAATAAAACGTTAAATTGAGGTTAATGGTATTAAATGTCAATATTAATAAAATTCAAACTTTTTTCACAGAAATTTATTTTAAAAAATAAGTATAAAAAATTGTAATAGTTTTTAAATTCAATAATTTTTAACCATTAATACTGTGTGCGTAAATAAAATTGCTACCCTTACATAGCTATAATTATTTCCAAGCAATTTGAAATGGTTAAAGCCGTACGGTAGCAATATGCAGATTTTATTTACGCGTACAGTTTATTACCTACACCTAGGTACAACCTAGGTGATATGTAGATTTAACCGCAGTAAAGTTTACACACCAGAATGGTTAGACAAAGATACAGCCACCATGGGAAGAAACTTCTACCGTGGTGAGACGAAGGTTTTACTGTGGTGTGACGAAAGTTTCACCTTTGTAATAAGGAACAGGGGCCGGTTGCATAAAACTTTAAGGGTAATTATTCCCTTAATTTTGCACTTAAGTGGGGCAAAAAAGCAAATTTACCTCAAGTGCGTTGCATAAACAGTTTCACTTAAATGTTTACCCTAAGTTTTCCTTTAAATCCCAAGGGTGATCAAGAGAACCCTTAGACTTTAAGGGGAATAGTTCAAATAAAGCTGGTGCATCATTAATAAAATTATAAATCATTTTAAGAAAAATTACAAAGTTTATAATAATTTTAAGGCTCATAAACACGTAGTAAGTAATTAATTTTTACGATAAAACAAAAATCGTTGTTATATTTTAAGAAATAATTCAGCATTACTCTGCACAAAACATTATCTTCATTAATTGACCACAGTCTTCTCCTCGTTTTGGCTCCTTAATTTGTTTGTTTATTTAAATAAAATTAAAAATTTTTAGCAGAATAAATTTAATTTTGAATAAAGAATACATTTATTTTTGGTTTTTAAGTGTTTTTATCAAAAAAATCCAATAACTCAAGCCAAAAACCGCGACAAAACACCTAATTCCGAATAAAAAATGAAAATAAGTTGTTGATTTAAGATTATTTGATGAAATAAAGTAATTTTTCAAGCAATTTAATACAGAATTCATTTTTTATACTGTGCTAATATAAATGTTTGCAATTTTATGTGCTTAAATTTATTTTTGCAGCAATATTTAGTTTTAAATGTTAACAAAAATTTCCTTGCGTTGTAGTATGTACGCCCTAAGTTAAGGTTAACGGAAATCGCTTAGGTGCAACCGACTTAAGGGAAAACTTAACCTAGGGAGATTATTGTATTTAAGGGAAAACGTAATGGATTTTTTTCACTTTACTAAGGGATTTTTATGCAACCGGCCCCAGACATAGGGTAACTGACTTAATTTCGGCCACTTTTTAAAATTTTTTGGATAAGTTTTTTCTGGTTTTTCCAATCGAACGAAAATTTGGTCTAAAAATCAAACGATAGCTATTTTTTTATTCCAATGCAAAATTTTAAAATTTCTGTTACACTTTAAAGATCAGTGGAGGTTTAAAGTTGTTTTTTATAGTGTCCGAAATTAAGGCACGAGCTATTTACTTTGGCCACCTAGAAAAACTGGCTATAACTATTGCCAAAACGAACGTTTGCAGACTTTAATAGCTATTAGCAAAACTTTAAATAATTATGTTAAAACCTTAAAAAAAACAAGTTTGAATAACTTAACGGAATCTTAAAATGCGCAGTTAGTTAAACGCATTGCAAAGTGATTTTTAAGAAAATATCAAAACATGAAAATTAACATTTTTGAGCCTTAAATAAAAGATATTTTAGGGTTATATATTGCTTCGTTTTAAATTTGATGCAGTTTAAACACAAAACAAAAATTAAGAAAATCACAAAAAAATTACTTTTTGTATGAAAATATTGATAATGTAGAATAAAAAAAATAAAAAAACTTTTGCACAAACACTTTATTCAACATTAATCCAGTTACTGTTGTGCAAGTTCTTTTGTGTTTTAAAAATAGGTCAATTTTCTAACACCCTAAATTGGTGGCCGAAATTAAGGCCTGGCAGAAATTAAGTCAGATACCCTACACAAGAACAGGTTAGTTGACAATTTCAGCAAATAACACAAAAAATTATATTGTTTGAAACAGGTTAACATATTTTGATATAAATTTGAAACGTAGTTTATTTGAAAACTTTGAGTTCAGTTGTAGTTTTTATATTCTTTATACAATGTAAATATTTTAAAACACAGGATCATGGGCAATTTTGTTTCGTCAGGAAAACGCAGTAATAACGATGTTCCTATGAGACCCGAAATGAAACACAATCTTGCAGAGGAAAATTGGGAAACCAATCAATTAACAATACACCATTTGACTCTAAAAGACAAAAAGGTTGGTCTTTTTGACTTTTTTTGGAAAAAAAACGTAACTTTGTATATTATGCTTATTTCAAGAACTACAATGTAGGCAACTTCAAAATTTTTTATTGGTAAAAAACATACCAATAAAGCTATAAAAGTTTTCCTTACAGAATTAAATTTATTTGTTAAATAAATTTTGTCTTTGTTTAGTGATATAATCTTTTAAGGTCCTTTCGAATAATTTTCACTGCACAGAGTTCAGCAGTAGCAAGAATATATAACACAAGAAAATGTCCGATTGTACACCAAATTTTTGAACAAAATTTTGTCAGAAAAGTCGCATCTGTACAAAGTGTCTTTTTTATGTTGTTCAAAAATAATCACAGCGTAAAAAAGTACCATTGAATGCAAAAAATCCGCAATTTTTTTGCAAAAAAACTAATACTGCGTTAAAATTCGCTTAACGGAAAAATTAGCAGAAAACGGCGAATTTTTGCGAAAAAAATCACATAAAGTTGCGCATGTGCGACTTTTCTAGGTTCTAGGAAAATTCTGGTCAAAAGTTTGGTGGAAAGTCGATCATTCTCTTGTGTTATATATTTTTAAAAGTTTTGATCTCTAGCAATACAGAAAAAAACTACTTACATACTTACATAAACTTTTTGAATTATTGAAATTATGGAGTATTACGATATTTTTAAAATATACAAACAACCCAAATTTAACTAATTGGTAAAAAGCGGGAAATAAATGCTAAGTATAAATATGATGTTTTTATTTTGATTCCAAATGAATTATGATTTAGGTTCAATGGAGCCAAAGGAACTTAGAGCCGCAACTTGGAGCCAGCCACTTGAAAACTAGGAGTCATACGTGGGGAACTTGAAGCCGTAAATTCGGAACTTAGAGCCGAAAGTAAAAATCGCTAAACACTTATCTAAGCCTATGCAAAACATAAATCTAAGCATAAACCAATTTTTTTCTGAAAGGCTCCAAGTTCATTGCTCGTGGCTCAAAAATTTCAGGGGCGGGTCCACTCAACGCGGGCTGACTAGGTGCTAGATAGATAGATAGATAGTAAGAGGGCGGTACCCTAGTGTTAAGGGGCCCTGGTGTTCAAGCCTGCATTAGGCTCATTACACTCTGCCCTGGAACCACCTAGGAGTGGTTTTCCTCAAATCGTTTTGATTCTTTTATGAATCGTTTAAAATCAACAACAGGCGCCCCTCGGACTGTTTTTGCATCTAAGGGGTCTGTGCCAAAGATTTTAAACCTTATTGCTGACAGTGCATAGCACTGTTCCAAGAAGTGAGTAGCGGTCTCTTCTTCCTCTTGGCAGAGTTCGCAGAGCCCATCATTGGCTACTCCAATCTTTCTCAAGTGAGCTTTGAGAGGACTATGTCCAGTTAAAAGCCCAATGACAAGGCGTAACTCTTTTCTTGAGAGACCAAGCAATTGCCTAGCTCTGGAAATATTAGGCTCAGTGACATACTTTTTGGTATGTCGGCATGCGTCAAGATTTTGCCAGTATCTGACATGCTGAGCCATAATCTTAGCTAGACTAGGTGCTATCTTAGCACATTGTTTAAAACTCTTGTTATTGTTTTAATTTCTGGGTTTTTTCTTGAGAAAACTTATGGGACTCTTTTTTTAGATGGAATAATTAATATTAAAGAGTTTTATGCATATTTGTTTGAAATAAAATTTAATAAAGAATTAAACCATAGTTAGAAGTTTTGCTAACCCGTAACTAGGGGTTATTGCTTTTATAGTTTGTATATACAACAAATATGTAAAAATTATTAAAATATCAGTTTGTGCCAAGTAAACAAAAAGTTCTGTTAGATTTTTTTAGAAAAAACCCAGAAATTTAAACATTAACAAGAGTTTTAAACAACGTGCTAAGATAGCACATAGTCAGCACGCGTTTAGTGGACCCGCCCCAGATGGCTACAAGTTCCTTGTTTGTGGCTCTAAAGACTCCATATCTGAATGATTTGTAAAAATTGTAAACAATCGGAAAAAAAACAAAGAAATATTGCAAAAACCTTGGGTTCTAATACTTAACATTAAAACTAACCCAAACCCACTGCGTCATTGAACTTGTCAGTTCTTTCGCTAAAAAATATATATGAACGCACAGCCGTTATTTGATCTAAAAAGCGTGCACAACAGACTATTCCTGTTTCTAAACACAAGAAATGTTATGCCCTAAATTCCAAAAATTCACAAATAAACTATATGAAACCTAAAATTTCATGAAATTCATTCAACTCAATATACCGCTGTCTTTTAGAAAAATCAACCCCCACTTTTTTTACCAAAAGGTTTTATAATCCAATAATACAATATATTGAATAACATTCTAACATACGTGAAAAAAGGTAATGTTCTCCGTATTGCAAATTAAATCACTCTAAACACTGTGCATTGAAGTTATGCTCGTTAAGTTAAAAAAAATTTCCTTGTAATTTGATAATACATAGTATCTCGTATGCCGAAAATCGCGATTTTCCATGACTAGTATCATTAGACTAGTATTAGATCAGAAG
>JASAMX010017051.1:0-12689 GCA_030248175.1 Microlaimidae sp. YZB2_3
ATTTAATAATGCTTTTAAATTGAAAAATGGAACTTATGATTGAAAGCGGGTGTAGTGGCTACTTAAAGCATGAATTAATATTGTGAGTTTAATTAACCTACGCTGCTCAACGCTATCCGCCACATACATATTTAGGCCTCCAGAAAAAGCTTCAACCGCATCGGGAATATTAACGCTATTATAGTGACATATTTTACTTTATAATTCGCTTAAATTAAAATGGAAAATTTTTAATTTGCCATTACAAGAGGAGTGCCATAGTAATGGCCTGTCTGTTACATACTTACTTACAAATTTAAATGGTATTCTTCGGCACAGGAGCTACGAATAATATTTTATAATATTTATATTATAAAATATTAGAATTCTAAAACATTATAATTCGAAAAAAAATTAAATTATAAAATGTTAGAATTCTAAAATTCTAAAATATTAGAATTATAAAATATTTTCTAACACTATGTATTTTCTTCTTTAATTTGCTTATACAAAAACAAGGCTTAAAAATTTAGAACTTGTGTTAATTTAGAATTTGTAAAAAAGATCACTTTTAAACTTCTAGTAGCTTAAAATATTCATTGATTTAAGTCAAAAGTATTAACACGAATTTTGCTTTGAACAGTTTCCGATATATTTCCACGTTATTTCTGTATAACACGCAATAAATTATATTTGGTTTTATTGTATTTAATAATAAATTGTATAATAGTCAATATTAAAATATATATATATATATTGTCATATCGAAGTTTTGCCCGAAGAACTGTCTTCAAAAGTCACATATTTATCAGGAGTTTGAACTGTAGTGGTGACTGCCGGCTCCGCCGCCCGCTGCTTACTGGCGTCCGTAACGTTCAAATTAAGAAAAGCCGTGTGCATTTTTTCCGTCGCTCTCTCCTTGCAAATAGTGTTTATACCAAAAATATATAACTGCACCAGTGGTATTCCACAAGCTGCTAGTATTCCCGGTCGTGTCACATTCGAGTCACGCTTATATATAGTGAAATTTTGTGAATTAGAAAATTCTTGCTTTTAAACTGTTTTATTAAATAGGTAAAACTAAAATCTTGCTATAAACATTGTTCGTTTATTCTTAACACGAAATGCGTTTTCAATACGCGCGCCGATTTAATCTATAAAAGGTGCGGTGCGGAGTCAAACTTTTTGTCTTCGATTTTGATGATTTTTTGTAAAAACCTTACGACTGCACCAATAGCCCACTAATAGCCCCTTAATAGCCCATCAAAATATCTCGAATGGTTCAGGAGATATGAGCCCCCAAAAATGTTTTTTTTCGAAAATTCTGTGCTTAAAAAATTGCTCAATCGATATAAAAATTTAAGTTACAAAAATGCACTCAAAGAAAGCGGTTACTTTCTACTCCAATTTGATACCTTAATTTCTGCCGTCACTTCGCGTTTTTAGCGAAAACATAGTGTTTTTTGTGCGGAAAAATCTATATTTCGACAAATACTGCACCAAATATTACAATTAAGGTATCAAATTAAGTAAATAAAACCGTTTTCTTTGAGTGTATTATTTGTAACTTAAATTTTTATACCCATTTAACAATCTTTCAAGTCAAATTGTCAAAAAACGCCATATTTGGAGGGTCCATATCTCCTGAACCACTGGAGATATTTTGATAAAAAAATTTTTGTGGGCTATTGGGGGCAGGGGTAAGGTTTTCACAAAAATTATCAAAATCGAAGACAAAAAGTTTGACTTCGCACAGCAACTTTAACTTCAGTTCTTCTAGTGCTCGAAATTTTATTACACACACCCAGTGGCAGCTCCTATATAAGCAAGAGCGCAACCAGTCGATGAACTCTACAGTATCTGGTTATAGTTTTTGCGTAGCAACTTAATGAGCGATTTGGGTAGCATAATCTACTGTTTTTTACCTGGTTTTTGCATTTATATATGAATTGCTGATTGAAAATAAAGCAATATTATAATATTCATTTATTTATTTTGCTAAAAGCAAGATATGCAAGGCCGAACAAGCAGCACTAATAGCATAACCAAACACTAATGATAATAAAAAGATAAATACCATATCACTATTTTCACGTAGAGTGCTTTGCCGGGACTCGATTTTGCAAGCTTCAGTACGCCAGAGGAGCATTCTGTCACTTTACAACGACTTCGACAATGAATAAACTGCTATGAATGTAAAAGGGTAACAAACCCAAAAGCCCTCGGGGCTTAACCTCGGGTAATAAAAAAAAAAAATTTAGGGTGTTTGGGCAATTTAGCATATAAAAAAAGCTCCAATAATTAATTAACCACATAATATGGAATTTTTCTACTCACTTATATGGGTTTTTTCTGGCAATTTTTTTCGACTATAGCCATATAAAATATTTTTGGAAACACGATTTTTTAAATGCTTGTAGAAACAGCCGTCCGTCACGATAACACCCTTTAATAATAATGAGACATTTATGACACCCTACAATGACAAACGTCCTATTTTGGTACCCGTGCATCCACTATTTACAAGTATCATTATAATATAGTCGTTTTTAAAACCCGAATTTCAGTTTTTTGTGTATTTTACATTATTTCACCTTGTTTTTGGACTCATAAATATCCTAGTTTTGCTTGTATGGTAAACGTATAATCAAGATAATTCAAATTAAGTTAGAATATAAAAAAACCGTGAAATATTTCCCGCAGTTATATATTTTATATTCATACGTAAAATTTCTGTGCAGGTCAGGTTGGGCACTAATTCGTAGTTGGTTTGCGAGTGTACCAATCCCATTTTAAATTTCAAATGAGCTTTCTTTTTGTCAACATCATCAATGTCACACGATTTAGATGTTTGCATTGATTTAAGACGATTTATTGAACTTTTATCCCAGTTCTTCGACATTCTAAATGAGTTTAACTTTATTTAATTTTTAAGATTTAGTTTAATTTAATAGTTTAAATAAAAAGTAAATAATCCACAACACTAAACACAAACTTAATTTTTATGTTTCTGGCTCTAGTTCAACAAGTGAAGTAATGGTTTCGAGCCTCTAGCCCTTTTTTAATAAAATGTCATGTTTGATAAAATGGAAAACAAGAAAAATTCTTACTAACAAAAAGAAGTGTTGACAAATATAATTAAACTTTCTTTTTTTTTCTTTTTTTGACATAATATAGCAAATAAATATTAAAAACTCAATATATAAAAAAAATTACTTCATAAAATACACACTTCGGTTGTGTTTATCTTAGCCCTAATCACTGAGAAGAATGGCCACATTTGTTACGAAGTGTATGAAGCCAAAAATAAAGAATATTACATTTGCCTTTTTGTTATATATTTGAGTGACGAATTACTGTCTGTTCCTTATTACCAGAGCCGTAACTACTGACATAAAATAAGATTGTTTATAAAAAGCAATATTTTAAATTTCACAGCATTTTATTTCCTTTTTTTAAGAAACAAAACGGTATTTCAATAACAAAAATTAAAGGTAACCATAATTTCCTTTAAGCATTGTCCAAATAATTTAAAGAATAATTAGGTTAAGGGTTTTGAATTTAGGTTAATTAGAAAATAAGAAATAAAAAAAGAAAGTAAATTGTGTTGTTTTTTTAATTTTAGTTAATGGTTCGAGTATTATAGAAAAAAGGAAGTGACTGGTTTATATCTTAAAGTGAAGTAAAATAAGAGGTGTAGCAAAAAATTTAATTAAACAAAATTTAGTGACAATAATCAAAATATTCAATTAATCAAATCAGAATTTTATTTGTAACCATAATAAATTCTGATAGGTTGATAATTGGCGGTAAATTGTTTTGATTAATTGTCTACCACACGGCCCTTATTTTGGATACCTGAGCAAATGTGTTAACCAGCCACGTCTTTTTAATTTTAGTAACGGTCTCATTTATACCAAAGACATTAAAATTTATTTCATGAGGATGGAAATTTATAAAAGTTTAAGGCAAGGAACGTATGGATGAAATTATTTTCCGTGACATAAAAAATAATGCTTTCAAATTAAAAAATGACGAGAACTAAAAGCACAAAATTAAATTAAATTTCAAGAAAACAGCGTGCAAAAATATTTTACTACCTTATTAATTTTTATCAAAATTTATTTTAAACAAATTCTTTCATCATCTAGGACAAATACCTTAAATAAAATTAATAAGTTTAAAATGGAAAAAAAATTTTGATGAAACTTCGCATACAAAAACTTTGGTAAACAAAATCTTGAGATTTAAATTTCGTTTAATTCTGAACAATAATAAATGCTTTGATTTTTTTTTACTTTTTTTTTGAAAAAAGGCAAAAATGTGTAATTTCCTATCTTGTCTGTAGTTTATTTTATAATCACCAGTTAATTTAAAACTATAAAACACTATTCGAAATTCAATATTAACAAATAAAATAAAGTAAATTTTTTTATTCCTTCTAAACTTATAAACAAATATTGGTATGGTAACTTCAATTTCCAACGGGAGAAACAAGCAGTGGTGGGTTTAAAAATATTATAAAATTTGTTTGCTTTATCTGAATAACTGTAAATTGGGGGCTTAAAATTTTATTAAGACCCCCGTCTTTTAAGTTCACATAACATAATACATATGAAATTAAAATTGTAGAATACAGGAAATGCTTTTGGTTGGGTGCAAAGTATAATAATAATTTTGCATTAATTTTTTATGAGCAATAGGTAAATAAAAGCTAGATGACTTCGATGACTATTTAATGTATAGAATCGACTATTTAAAATTAAAACAATTGAAAAGTTTGAGCAAATTATGGTTTAATATTACAAATTAAATAGCCTAATTAAACAATTATTTATCAAATTAATTAATTTGCAACTGAATGCCAATTAACGGAAAGTTCACCGATTTTTTGTCAATTTTGTCAAAAAAGCTGGATTTAAAAAGGTCTGCGTTCCAATTTGTTTACGTCATGTCATAACCGCAATTTTATCTGGTCACTCAGATATAATTCAACTGTGATAAATTTTAAAAAACCTACAAAAAAAACTATTAAATAAAAATATCGGCGTTTATAGATTTTTCATAGGAATAAAGAACGGTTTTATAGTACGATTCTCAACACTACGGTGGTTTAAAAAAATGACTGTTTTTTACTGACTGACTGACTTAAATTTGACCTCACGGCGAGTAAAAGGTGACTCTAAGTAGTGAGCAGGGGGCTATCTACGGTACGGGGTCTTTAGAGCCACAAACAGGGAACTTGGAGCCATGAGAAATTTTTGGGAACTTGGAGCCACGAGCAATGGGAACTTGGAGCCTTTAAGAAAAAATTGGTTTGGGGTTAGATTTAGGTTTCGCTTAGGCTTAGGTAAACTTTTAGCGATTTTTATTTTCGGCTCCAAGTTCCCTACTTACGGCTCCAAGTTCCCCACTTACAGCTCCAAGTTCCCTATTTTTGGCTCCAAGTTCCCAAGGCTCCATCGACCCTAATCTACGCACATAGTGCAAAATATGTGCCGGCTAAAAGTTTGAGTCATAATTTGAAGGGGTAAATTTCATCCAATATTAACGATCTATTATTCGAACTGACCGCAAAAGTCTCAAAAAATTTAATAAAATGCTCATTTTCAAAAAAAAAATGAAGATTTAACCCTTACTTACCCAAATGTTTACTAAGCGGTCGGTCAAGTGATGCAGCCTGGTGCACCATTTCATTCTTTACAAAACCTAATGCATCACAATTATACCCCAGGGTCCACTGTATACACATATAAAATTTCGCCCCGATTCCTTTTTAAATAGATGAGCACTGCCTCGCTGAAATAACCCTTTGTGTCCACGCGTTAAAACCTGCAAATCAGAGTAGGGTTACTTTGGAAGTGTATTGCGATCGTTAAATAATATTGAACACACATATTTTTCACACCTAATTCATCAGAAAAGAACGGGCTTGAACCTCATTACCATTTTAACCCTATTTGGCTGTTTTTGACTTTTACGAGCAGCTCCCAAAAAACGGCAAAATTACGTTCGATTTTTTAGCATTTTCAGAGCCTAAAAAATAATATTTGTGGAAAAGCTTTTAAAAAATATAATATTGGCCTGCGATTGCCGGAGCAATTGCACAGTAGATTTACCATATGAGGTCGTTTCACACTTTTACCGAAGAAAATTAGTTTTTTTGACATATACCCTTTTTTAAAAAATAGATAAAATTGTATACATAAAAGAAATGATCAGAACTCGCGCCCACGTAAAGCCATAGACACATTCGAGGCACCAAATTGAGATCTCGTTACGGCTTCCAATACGTAATTTAAATTGAACTACATTTTTTTGAAAATTGAGCGTAATTATACAACATTTTGCACCACATATATTGCTCAAAATATACCTAATGAAAAAAAGTTTAAAAAAAACGGATCGCCGGGCTTTTGCCATACATATGTGTGCTAACTATTGAAAATGAACCAGTTTTTCAAACATTAAATCGTAAAATTGAACACAGTCCCCGCGTGAAGCCTACATTTTTAACGTAAAAATGTTCATTTTCACAAAGGATTAAGCGATCTTTAAAATTAATTTTCTCGTTTAAATTCGCAAAAAAATAATAACCCAATTTTTATCTTTCAGAATTTACCCTGTTTTTTACAAACGAACCAAATGGGCATGAGCTACATGGCCGCAAATTTGACCCAAAAATGACCATTCCCATTCGCAAATGACGAAATAATAAAATGCACTAAACGGTCTCACATATGGCCCCAAGAGTGAAGTTTTTTCACCAATTTAGGCTATTTTTTCGCATATTAGTACTACAGCAAGAAGAGTTGCTTCTTAATGAATGCAGTAATTTAAATCACCCCTTCATAACACATGGAGTGCAATGAAAAGAAAAAAATACATTCATGTTGTTTCACCACTCCGCCCACAACTACAGAACACTTTACCAGCTCAAATTTGGACCTTTGGCACCTTGTCAATTTTATTTTAAATGTTATCATGATGTGTTTGTTCAAGATATTGGCTTTGCTTAGGTTTAAGAATCACCTTTAAGGCCTTTACCTTAAAACAACAAAAAATCGTTGATGTTTTGCGGCTTTATAAGAAAAGTACTGATTAAGTTGTTTTTCCTTATTATATTCATTAATCTTATTTGTTGCGAACCATTAAAAACATAAATTCATTAAGTTTCATAGCTGGAGTGTATGGGGCACTAAGAGGGTAGTTCTTGGATGTTGTTTAATAGATTAAACCCGACAGGGGCCAGTTTCTCAATACTTATGTAGACGTGTGAATTCAGACGAAATTCAATTTTTGGATTGGTCATAACTTAGCATACAATAAAGTTACAAATCCAAAACTTATACTGTGGGTAGATAAGGAGCTGACCGCACTATATTGCAAATTTAACCTTTATTACATTTTTTAGTAAACGACTGCACTGCATTTAAAATTTCGCCGAAATAGGCTTTTCAGAAGTCTGAGTATTGAGAAACCGGCCCCAGGGGTAAAACTGGAGTTAATTTACCCTTTGGGTGAATTCATCTTTCTCACCCCCATTCACCCCATTGAAGAAGTAAATCATTAAAAAACACTTCAAAAGTGTTTACTTATTTTTCCAAAGTTTCACTGTGACATACCACGATGAAGATTTGCAGCTCAATAAAAAAAAAACGCGACCACCTTCCACTGATCGCGACCACTGACCCCGACCACCACGCGAACACACAAAAAAAGCCAAGGTGTGAACTGTGAAAGCTTAATATTTAACACTTAAAACTTAATATATGAGCTCCCAACCTGATTGATACTATTTTTTAAATTTTTACTTGTACACAATATCAATAGTAATTTTCAGCACTAGTTACATTGTTTAAACTCAACTGAAAAAAGAGCCAAAACCCAATTTTAGTATTTAAACAGAATCATAAGTTGTTGTGTTGTGTACAAAATTTTTCATGTGGTTTGTAAGTGTTACAAATAAATCACTTGCATATAGGTACACTGAGCAGTTGGCATTATGCCTTAGTTATTTTAGTAAACAAATTGAAAAAAAAACATAAATTGTACACTATTTTTTATTTAACTTAATATGAACATCTTAGAGAATGGGACGCAATATTTTTTAGTGGTCGCGTTTTTTCTATTGAGCTGCAAACCTTCATCGTGGGTATGTCACAGTGAAACTTTATGGGAAAATAGGTGCATACTTCTGGGATGCTTTTTAATGATTTACTTTTTCAACGGGGTGAATGGGGATGAGAAAGGTGCATACTTCTTGGATGCTTTTTAATGATTTACTTTTTCAACGAGGTGAATGGGGATGAGAAAGATAAATTCACCCAAAAGAAAAATTAACTCCAGTTTTACCCCTGGGGCCTGTTTCTCAATACTCAGACGTCTGAAAATCCCATTTTTGGCGAAATTTTAAATGCAGTGCAGTCGTTTACTAAAAAATGTAATAAAGGTTAAATATTCAATATAGTGCGTTTAGCTTTTTATCCACCCACAGAGTAAATTTTGGGTTTGTAACTTTATTGTATGCTAAGTTATGGCCAATCTAAATAACTGAATTTCGTCTGAATTCACACGTCGGAGTATTGAGAAACTGGCCCCTGTTGGGTTTAATCTAATAAACAACATCCAAGAACAACATCCAAGCCCCCTAGTGCCCCATACACTTCCCATTCGAAACTTAATGAATTTATGTTTTTAAAATGGTTCGCAACAAATAAGGTAAATAAGGAAAAACAACTTAATTGCTACTTTTCTTATTTTTTGTTGTTTTAAGGTAAAGGCCTTAAAGGTAATACTTAAACCTACAGCAAAGCCAGTATCTTGAACAAACACATTATGATAAGATTTAAAATTAAATTGACAAGGTGCCAAAGTTCCAAATTTGAGCTGGTAACGTGTTCTGTAGTTGTGGGGAAAGTGGTGCAACAATATGAATGTATTTTTCTATTTTCATTGCACTCCATGTGTTATGGAGTGGTGATTTAATTCACTGCATTAATTAAGAAGCAACTCATGCTGCTGTTATGGTACTAATATGCAAAAAATAACCTAAATTGGTGAAAAAACTTCACTCTTGGGGCCATATGTAAGACCGTTTAGTGCATTTTATTATTTCGTCATTTTGCGGAGAATGGTCATTTTTGGGTCAAATTTGCGGCCATGTAGCTCATGCCCATGTGGTTCGTTTGTGACAAACAGAGTAAATTCTGAAAGATAAAAGATGAGTTAGTATTTTTTTGCTAATTTAAACGAGATAAATTAATTTTAAAGTTCGCTTAATTCTTTGTGAAAATGAACATTTTTACGTTAAAAATAAAGGCTTCATGCGGGGACTGTGTTCAATTTCACGGTTTAATGTTTGAAAAACTGGTTCATTTTCAATAGTTAGCACACATATGTATGTGACAAGAGCTCAGCGATCCGTTTTTTTTAAAAACTTTTTTCCATTAGGTATATTTTGAGCAATATGTCGTGCAAAATGACGCATAATTACTCTAAATTTTCAAAAAATTGTAGTTCAATTCAAATTACGTATTGGAAGCCGTAAGGAGATTCGGACAAAAGCCCGTAACAAGATCTACTATTTGGAGCCTCAAATGTATCGGTGGCTTTACATGGGCACGAGGTCTGATCATTTTTTATGTATACAAATTTATCTATTTTTTGAAAAAGGGTATATGTCAAAAAACTAATTTTCTTCGGTAAAAATGTGAAACGATCTCATATAATAAATCTACTGTGCAATTACAATTGCTCCGGCAATTGCATGCAAATAATATATTTTTAAAATATTTTACACAAATATTATTTTTTAGGCCCTGAAAATGCTAAAAATCGAACGTAATTTTGCCGTTTTTTGGGAGCTGCTCGTAAAAGTCAACAGCCCAATAGGGTTAAAATGGTAATTAGGTTCAAGCCCTTTTTTTCTGATGAATTTGGTTGAAAAACATGTGTGTTCAATATTATTTAACGATCGCAATACACTTCCAACGTAACCCTACTCTGATTTGCAGGTTTTAACGCGTGGACACAAAGGGTTATTTCAGCGAGGCAGTGCTCATCTATTTAAAAAGGAATCGGGGCGAAATTTTATATATGTATACAGTGGACCCTGGGGTATAATCGTGATGCATTAGGTTTTGTCCAGAATGAAATGGTGCACCAGGCTGCATCACTTATTAACATACATAAAAACGACCGACCGCTTGGTAAACTTTTGGGTGAGTAAAGGCTGGTTCATACTTATGTAAAAACGTCCTTTGGACAAAGTCCAAAGGAAGTTTTTACATACGTTTATACGCTGTGTTTGTCCTTTGGACTTTGTCCAAAAGACGTTTTTACATAAGTATGAACCAGCCTTAAAGGTTAAATATTCATTTTTTTTTGTTTGAAAACGAATATTTTATTAAAATTTTTAAGACTTTTGCGGTCAGTTCAAATATAAGATCGTTAATATTGGATGAAATTTACACCCTCAAATGATGCGTCAAACTTTTGGGCCGGTGTCGTAGAATAGATCTTCCCCCATTACGGATCTTCCCCCCGGAAGATTTATTCTGGTACACGCCAGAACAGGGGTCGCATTCTGAGGCAACACCGACTGTTTACCCCGTTAAATCCATTCCAATAAAAATAAAAAAACAAATATTATTTATTTCGAAGTTTAAGATATATATTTGTATTAATTGTGCCTTAATTTTCCAGAAATTTAAATAAATTGGTTAAAATAAAAAAACTCCATTTAAATTATTTATTATATTTTCTCAACGTAGTATATATACATATGTTAAATTTTATTTAAATACAAAAAAAATAAAATTCGAAGAGGGGCATTCTGTCCTGTGAAACGCCACCACTATAACTTTTTTAAACAACAGGCAATTATGCTTCCTTCTTCACCCCCATCCCTTCTCTAAACCGCTACGGCATGTAGGAAAGAAAATGAATGTGATGCTTTTTCTCCCTGCCTCCAGCGCGGGAAACCACCTCCCGCAAAATGAAAACTTGTTTCCCCTTCACTTCCCCTTCCTTCTCTAAACCGCTACCGCATGTGGGAAAGAAAATGAATGCAATGAATTTTCTTTTCTCCCTGCCTCTGGCGCCGCAAAACCACCTCGCGCAAAATAAAAAATTTAATCAATGAGCGTATTTTATTTTTTATTAAATTAATCCTACGGGAGAAAATATTTAACCACCTCTCCAGTTGGATAAATTCTTATTCTTAAAACAATAGAAAAAATTTAACCTAGGTAAAATTTTACCTAGGTAAAATTGATTTTTCACTCGCATCCTTAAGCATGTAAAAAAAAGTTAACCCGGGGTAAATTTTAACCGCGCGTCAGAATGCGCACCCAGATCTTCCCCCCTCAGAATATTTATTCCCCCCTGTGTTAAAGCATACAGCAAAAATTTGCATAAAATTCTTAACATAGAGGGGAAGATTTATTCTGGTGTTCACTCTAGAATAAATCTTCCCCCTTGTTATAAATCATGTAACAATTATTTGCATATTAAAAACAACACTTTTTTTTGTTTTTTGCGTCATTTCGTTTTTTTTTTAATAAAAAAATTCATAAAAAATACTCGAGGTTTCAGATCAAAAAATTGGTAATAATCACAAAAAAATAAATTTTATTCTAATCAAACATTTGAAATGTCCGAAATATTAAAAAAACCTGCCTTTTTTAAATTAACATCTTTTGAATGTTTTACTTAAAATTAGGATTTCGATTCTATAAAGCTAAATGTGAACCCTATGCAAAACTAAGCAAAAAACTTAAATTCAAAATATTAACCGTTTAAAATATTAAGTAACATATTTTTAGCCTTGAAAAATGCTCTAAGAATAATAGTAGGAAAAAGGCGACTCTTTTCGGCGTACGTTTAGACAGAAAAGATGTGCACTAGGCTGAGATGACATTATGTGCACTATAGGAAATTTGCATTTGGTTTGGGCAGCTGCTCACGAATAAAAACTTCTACCATATGATAATGATTTGTTTATATATATTGATCTAATCACACAGCACTGTCGCATTTTTTTTAGTTGGATGAAAATGTTAATCAAAAAATTATACTTACAGTAATTTTCCAAGTCAGGCGCAAATCGCCACTTTTTCAAATTTATAGTTGTTTCTTACACATACAAATATAACCTTCAAATTGAAAAAGTGGCGATTTCGCGCTTGTCAAAGATTGCTGTGAGTATAATTTTTTTCAATTGACATTTCATCAAACTAAAAAAAAACTGCAACAGTCCTGTGTGATTAGATCAATGTATAAACAAATCATTATCATATGGTAGAAATTTTTATTTAGTGAGCAGCTGCCCAAATCAAATGCAAATTTCCTATAGTCCACATAATGTCCATCTCAGTCCACATCTTTTCTGTCTAAAAATACGCACGGGGAAAAATCGCCCCTTTTTCCTGCTCTATTCTTAGAGCATTTTTCAAGGTTAGTCTAC
This sequence comes from Microlaimidae sp. YZB2_3, assembly GCA_030248175.1. Classification (NCBI taxonomy): domain Eukaryota; kingdom Metazoa; phylum Nematoda; class Chromadorea; order Desmodorida; family Microlaimidae; species Microlaimidae sp. YZB2_3. The sequence goes on from JASAMX010017051.1 coordinate 12,449, forward strand.
CACTTTTTTTGAATTAAATTAAAAAATAGCCTAATAAACTATAGTTTTAGCTGCGCAATGACATATGTTTATAATCATTCCGTTGCCGAGATATACTTTTTAAATAAAAAATAATAAAAATAAGAAGAAGAAGAAGATGAATTTAAATTACAAAATTTACCCACGTTGTTTAATTATAGTTAGTGCTGGTGCAGTTGCGCTCCAGACAAAGTTTACTGAACCGGAGCACAGCGACCCAAAC
>JASAMX010017053.1:0-33124 GCA_030248175.1 Microlaimidae sp. YZB2_3
TATGTTCTTCGTTCAGTTACGTATACTTGGACGAAATCGGAAAAGCTTAGACAGATGGATAGTATAGTATCATCAATTCCCATCGTCAAGGTGGGTACTTGTTAAGTTTTCAGTAAGGCCGCTTACCACAGATTACTTTTTCCAATTTTGTTTTGTAAACTGATTGTTTAAACTTTTTAAAAATATTTTTTTAAATAATCGTAAAATATTGATAACCAAAAAACTATTTTAAGATAAGATTTAAAAATGTAGATTACTTTTTAAAGGTGCGGTACAGAGTCCAATTTTTTATCTCCTTTTCGCTGAAAATTTTAGATTTTAGATTTTTTTAGATTTCCGTTTTCGCTGAAAATTTTCCTCTTCGCCATCCCAAAATAGACTACAAATTTTGTTGTCTTAAAATATCTTCAGCAGTTACAGAGATATGATACTCCGAAAAATGACGTTTTTTTTTAGTAATTCTGTACTTGGAGGATTGCTAAAAGGGTATCAAAATTTAAGATCCAAAATTTAACTCTTTTTTGATACTTTAATTTTTAAAATTGGTACATAAAATCTCTAAATCCTCTTTTTTCTGAAATCCAGGCTCTGCTACATGAAATTTTTAACAAAGAAAACATGTCTTTACCGCTAAAAACATTAGATAATACGCTATTAGGCCAAAAAAGTGTATTATACAGGTTTATCCACGATTATAGCCACTTTTTTTAACCTTTTCAAAAAAAACTCAGGAGGGGAAGGGGCTCCGCTCCGCTCCCTTCCGGAAAAGATCTTTTTGTACTGCAATCCGCCCCTCCCCCTACAAAATCAACCTTTTTAGCCGTTCAATCGCATTTGGCTGACCCAAGTCTATATCCTGTTTGTCCACAAACTACATACAAGTATTAGTTATAATTATTTAGCATAATTGTAAAAATTATTTAAGTTACAGACGAAATAATACTATAAAAACTAACATAATTCCAACATCCAATACTCTGTAAGGTGTCCAATACTCTACAATATTTTACTGTACACATTGTAAAAATTATTTTAGCTAAAATTGTATAGTGACTAAATTTTTTTTAGAATGGCGGCAAATACTTTTTGCAAACAACAAAACAATTAAAGAAAAAAAAACACGTGTATTTTGTTTCAGAAAATATGTTTTTCATTTATTCAGTATGTTATTTGTGTTTTTGAAGCATAGACTTTTTTTGGGGGGGGGGGGGGCGTCAGGGAGGATTAGAGCCCCCCCTAGAGCCAAAATTTTGGAGCCCCCATGGAAAAAATCAGGCACCCCCCCCCCAAGAGCTCGCGAGCGGACACCACCCCTCCTTGGGCACCCCACTGCATGGGGGTCCGGACCCCCCCTCAAAAATTTTGGCCTTCCACCAGGGGGTGGACCCCCCCCCTAGCGGACCCGACCAAAAACATCTATGCTTTGAAGTAGCTTTAAAAACAAAATTTAGGAAAAAAAGGTTGATCCAACTCCAACCAAATCCGAAACATTAAAAAGGAAAAAAAGCTATTTTATTACTGTTGAAATAACAACTTTATTTAGAAAAGTTTTTTTTTAATTTTTAAAGTTTTACACTTTTGTGGAAAGAGTAATAACAAAATATTCAAAAAAGAATTTTTTTGAGATTAGCAATAAAAAATTATAAGTGAATTAAAAATTTTGTAAAAGAAAATAATTGTTGATATAAATTTTATTTTTAATTCAAAGTTTTGTTCTAAAAAATTAAAATTTATAATCGCAAAAATGTGAAATTGTTCAAAAGTTTCATTAGTCTGTAGCTTCGAAGCCAAGCTACGCATTAAATATACAGATTTCTAATTTAAGTACAAGGCGTCAGTTAAATATTTTTAAGTTGTTACTATGTCATTTAAAAAAATTAACTAATTAAGCCACTTATAATATTTTCTTAGAATAATTTACTTACAAATAATTCCTACCACTGTGTTGAGTGCCAACCCACTTGATTATAAAAAAACCAAAAAATTAAAATAAACCAACAAAAACAGATAATTTTTTATAAATAATACTAATCTGCCGTTTTTTTTGTGAAAAGTAAGAATGGAAGTGTAGAAACGGCTAAAATCTGAACAAAAAAACATGATATTATCGTTTTAACTGACAGAATTATAACAATGTTTTGTCAGTTTGAAGCACGATCCTTTCAAATCCATGATCATTGGCCGTAATTTACCCAAGGCAAACTGACTTAAAAAAATATGCAGCGGAAAACAATCAGCAAGGGTTATTGACGTCTCCTTCTGGACAACCAATTGCGTCTGGATTTTGCAAAGGATCAAGATCGGCAAATAGGTTGAACCATGCAGACTTTTCTTCTTTATCCTTCTGTTTTGATTTCTGATCCTGTTGTTGCTATAAAAGAAATAAATATGAATAAAAATTTTAAAGCTGAAATTGTATGAAAATTATATTCTACTACATAAAAAATAGGAGTCAAGAGAGAATGACACGTGGACGTGGCACAACTGAAACGTTGTGGAAATAAGAAAAGAAACTGAACTGTACTACTTAAATTAATAGCCTGGATATTTGCTAGCATTGCCATTTCGCATTAAAATTGGGTAATATTACGTGGGTGGGGAAGGCTCTGGTACAGCAATAAGGATTGGTTGTTTGCAAATTACAACAGCAGGATAAAATTTTTACACCGTTTTACTTGTGAAAAGAATATTAAGCGGTTATATATTTTTTAAATGGTACGTACCAGCAATATGACTGCCACATAATTCCCCTATGTTTTGGCTCAATAGCTATATAAAATCTGTACAAGTAATTAGGTTCGGGCCCTGGGGTCGGTGCACTAAATACGTTAATTAATGGGTTGTTAACCCGCAACCAGGAAGTTACGGCCTTTTTATTTGACTTAAAAAATTATACTTTAATTTGAGATATTTGGGTTTCGTTAAAGTAAAATGTTTTCCGGATGCCAAAAGTTTAAAAATAAATTTTCGCAATATGATTTTAACAATATTTTTTAAAATTTTCTAATTCATTTAAGAAAATCCAGATTTAATACGTTTGGTAGTACGGCCAAGTCTTTTTTATGGCAGTTACTTATTGTGTAATCTTATGGATATGAACGTCAGGTTAAATTTTATTCAAAGTGTTAAATTTCATTGAAAACTATTTTATTTGGATGTGCATTCATTTCGATGCGCAAGTCAGAACATTGATTTAACGAGGTTCATTCGGGTTTCACAAAATTTTTGATTTTCTTGAATTTTCGAAAAAGATCAGGAACAGGACAGGGATCTGATGTCCAAATCAAAACACCTGATTTTTCTTATGTATAATTAAAATATTGCATTAATCATTGAAAATAATAAAAATAATTTAAATTTTTGCATGTAAGTACCATAGGTCACCGAAGGGGGGGGGTGGGGGTCACCCCCCCTACGGCCTCTGAGACCTATCTCCCTAAGGTCCATTTTTCCCCTCCCCCCATCGACCCCTTGAACCCCAGTCCCCCCCCCAAAGGCCCATTTTTGACCACCCCCCTAACTAGAATTTCCCAAAATGCTTAAAAAATGGTCAAATTTCGTCAAAAAATTGTCAATTTTGGTCAAAAAAATGGAACCGGGGGTGTGACCCCCCCCCCTGCTTTTTTTAAAAAAAAACACCCGGGGGTGTGACCCCCCCCCCGGGAGGTCAAAAACCTCCACACCCCGGGGTGTGGACCCCCCCCCCTGAGCCGTCGAAGGTCGGTGACCTATGGTAAGTACCGCGTCGGCACTCCATTGCATTTTTAACATTATATTTTAGTCTTACCGTATTATTGATTAGAGCATGAGGCACCGACTGTTTACTTCTTTGGTCGAAACTCGAAAATCCATCCTTAGAGCTCGTGGGCTGCAGCCTTTCCTCACCCTGTAAATCGTCCAGTAACTGAGACGGAAGAAATCCTTGGAAATTCCCAGTTGCAGACGCCTTTCCAATATGCAGCGGACTGTCTTGCGTAGTGGCGGACGCAGAGGGTTTCCGCTTCTCATGTGCCAACTGAAGCTGTCCGGGAACATTCCCATCCATTAGTGTATTTGGGTTAGGCGGACTTGGAGCGTCTCCCGCACAACTAGGTTGCGCAATCTCACCTTAACATAAAACAGTGCGTTATTAGATCGGAAATAATAATATTACTACACTGTCTAAATCCGACCCATTGGTGCTTTAACCCGTTCACGTAATTGCCTTTTCCTCGATTACAACCGTAAAGCATTCGTGCGACCTATGTCATACCTAATTTTTTGCGCGAGTTGTGTCCAGTGAGCGAACAAATTGAAATAGTTAAAGCGGTACGGTGGCAATATGCAGATTTTTGTCACGGATACAGTGTATTACGTAGGATATTTTATGTTGCAAAAATTTGCATATTGCTACCGTACAGCTTTAACCATTTCGATTTGTTTGCTCACTGGGAACTATTCGCGCACAAAAAATTATGTATGACGGAAGTAAAACGTAGGTCATGCAAAGAGCTTACCGCGGTAAGGTTTACGTACGACATTTGTCATACGAAAATACCACCACCGTGAGACGAAGGTTTTACCTTTGTTGTCATAGGTGTTTTTGGAGGGAGACAGAGGGGTCCACCCCTCTCTCCTAGAGCCAAAATTTCGGACCCCCCTAGAAAAAATCCAGGACCCTCCCTCCCTCCAAAGCTCGAGAGCGGTTCGGCCTGACTCCCCCCTAGCAAGGCAGACCCTTACCCCCTTCCGACCAATTTAGAAGTATATTTTTTATTTACTATTTGTTAAAAACAGGGGTTTTAAGTTAAAAACAGTGTTTAAATACACTTTTTAGGCCTAAATAAATTTTTTTTAGTATATAAAATTCAATATTAGACCTAACAACACTTAAAATATTGATTTAAAAAAACTTTGTTAAAAAATCGGACCGTCCTGACCCCCCCAAATTGAAATCACGCACTCGAGTTCGACCCCCTAAAAAGCCAAGGGGTCCGGACCCCCCTCCTAAAAAAATTTAGCCTTCCACCCGGGAGTGGACCTCCCCCTAGCGGACCTTACCAAAAACACCTATGTTTGTTGTACGAAGGTTTCACGGTTGTAGCGGGAAAAGGCCCTCACGGGAACGAGTTAATATGCCGGGTCGTGTAATACTTGTCTCAATCACCAATTTTGTGACACCGATCGCTCAAATTTAGGTACCTAGCCTCTAAATTTTGGCTTCGCCGGATTTCGGAGGGGGGAGAGAGGTGGCCGCCCCACATCCTCGCACTCTCTTCTGGCTACACCGCTGTGAAGCGTTTTTATTCGCTAATAAGTCCCGCTTTCGCCTTAGGTTATTGGGGATAAATAAATGCGTCTGAATTTTAGGGCGAAACGTATTTTTTTTTTTATTTTTTGTTTTTTTTTCTCCTATCATTTTTTATTTTTTTTTATTCTATGTTAATATTATAAACGATCACGACAAACGTAAAAAAACGCAGACTAAAGCGAAATAAAAATTACTTCTTTGTTACGGCATCTCCGATTCGAGGATCTCGATTAGATTTTCTTATGACTATTCATTCCTTCGTTATTTAGGCTTTTTCCAGTAGTGATCCTTTTCATCTAATTATGTGGCGTAATCACGTATTTATTAAAGTTAATCTAAAAAGAAAGTAAAAATAGATAAGTTAGGTTTTGATACCTTCAAAAATTAGAGGTTTTTTATTAAATAATTAATAATAATTAATAATTAATATTAAAATTAACACTATTTCGTACTATAGCTTTGTTTGACAACTTGATTGTGTTATAAAAATATTTGTCAACATAATTAAATAATTGAAACTTAATTATTCAGCTTTCAAAAAGTCAAACACGATTATGTTGTTTTATAATTTTGCATCAGAAGGAAAATATTAACTACAATATCTTACTTTTTTTCCATTTTTGAAGCCATACTTATTTTTTTAAGTTAGTGATATTTGAGAGAAAAAAGTTTTTTTAAAAGGTAAATATTTATCAAAACAAAAACAAACAAACAAGAAACAACAAACATATGACAAAAAGTGTTTCTGTGTGACACGTGAAAACGTAACATAATAATAAAAAAATTAAAAATGTTTCGTAGAAAAATAAATATTAACAGCAAAAAATTGACCTTTGAAGGTGACAGGAGCACCGGGTGGTGGCGAAGCTTGGGCACCTCCTTCCACTTCTCTCGTAAGATCCCACATTTGATTCTGTTTTTCTCCTCCGGTTTAAACACATACACCATGATATTTCCACAATATTATTCACAAAACTTTTTTAGTCAAATATTTTGGCAAAAAAAGGTTGATCTATAAAAAATTTATATCAGTATATATAATATTATTATTTTTGTTTATGAATTTAGCTTTTGATAACAAGAGATATTATGCTCCATAATTTTAAACTTGTATACACAGCATTGTAAACTTTTTTTGCCACCTTCTTTTCATGCTGCGTTTCGATATTATTTATAAATAATAATAACCAATCAAATACATATTAATTTAGTTTTTGTTCTGTGAGTGAGGTTGTTAGAATGATTTAAAAAATATAAAAGTTTTGTTTTTGATATTGTATTGTAATTACTTAGATATTTCATGTATGTTATTAGGTATTTTTAAACAATATATCCCAGCTTACTTAGTAACAATTTCTTTTCACATTTCTTTTTGCTGTTCGTGAGATTTATTATTTTCTGAGTCTTTACGCTTGTTCAATAATAAAATCATCTGAACCCACAAAATAAAAGAGGTTTTTTTGTTATGTTACGCTCGTGATTCTACTTTGATAAAAAAGGTGCCCTTTTGTCATCTTTTAAGAAACGAGAAAAAATAGAGACACGACATTATTTCCCACCACCACCACTAATTTCAAAATAACGTTTTTTCGAAAGGTTAAAAAAGCAAAGATAACGTTAATTAAGCTGTATTCATGTTTTTGGCCTAATCGTATTTCTAATGTTTTTAGCGGCATGTTTTGTAGTTAAAAATTAAATTAGTAACATTAGGGCCTGTCTTAAAAATGTGGTTGAGAACTTTACCCCCTGTCCACGCTGTAAATCAAAGCAGGTAAATAGCTTCTCCATGTATTTCAAGGTACATAAATCAACCAAATATGACTGTTTGCTTTGGTTTCTGTGTCGTAAATTTTCGAATTTTTTACCCCTGACTCCCCTCTAGATTTTGAAATCTGACCCTCTCTCGAGAACATTTTAAGTACTTTTTTATACTAAATTTTTTCCAAAAACGTAATTTTTAACACAAATTCATGTTTTTACACCCTTTTTATACCCCAATATCGCTTTTTATTCAATAAAATGTAGTATTATCTTATAAAAAACTATTATTAAACCTTTAATGGTTTAAAAGTATTTTGTTTCGGAAATTGGACCCCACCTGACCCCCCTCTAGGTTTCAAAATCTTCCATCCCGGGTCGACCCCCCTGGAAAGCTAGAGGGGTTCGACCCCCTAGGACCCCCCCTCTAGATTTTGATATTGGCCTATTTTTGTGTTCAATGTTTTATCGTTTATCTTTTATATATTTATTTATTTATTTAATAGTATTTTAATAGTTAATGATATTTTTAAATATATTTTCTCCCCTTTTTTATTTTTTTTAAGGATATGGAAGTGGTCGGAGTGGGGGGGGGGAGGGTTCAATATGGGGAGAGGGGGGGGGGGGGGTAATTGAACCATTTCCATTGCTTTTTTCTGGAGTTTTTATATAGTTTTCGATTTTGAAGGGAAATAGGTATAATTTTAGGTCAAAAAATCTTTTTATTATTTTACTTTTTTTTACATTCTTTTTATTTTTAGGTTATATTTTACGTTTTTTTTTTATTTTTAAATTTGGGAGCCTCCTCTGTGGGTGGGGGATCTAGAGGATATAGGGAGATTTTAACCTAGAGGGGGCAGTGGGGCCAATTTCGAAACAAAATATTTTAACCATTAAAGGTTAATAATAGTTTTTTATAAGATAATACTACATTTTATTGAATAAAAAGCGATATTGGGGTATAAAAAGGGTGTAAAAACATTTGTGTTAAAAATTACGTTTTTGGAAAAAATTTAGTATAAAAAAGTACTTAAAATGTTCTCGAGAGAGGGTCAGATTTCAAAATCTAGAGGGGAGTCAGGGGTAAAAAATTCGAAAATTTACGACACAGAAACCAAAGCAAACAGTCATATTTGGTTGATTTATGTACCTTGAAATACATGGAGAAGCTATTTACCTGCTTTGATTTACAGCGTGGGTGTAGCCAGGGGGTTTGAAAGTTCTCTAAACCACATTTTTTGTGAAGTACAGGCCCTGCCAATGTCTACTAATTTAATTTTTAACTACGAAAACATGTTTTACCGCTAAAAACATTAAATAATACGTTATTAGGCCAAAAACAGTGTATTATACAGCTTTAATTAACGTTTATCTTTGCTTTTTTAACCTTTCGAAAATAACGTTTTATTTTGAAATTAGTGGTGGTGGTGGTGAAATCAATGGTGCCGGTGCCTCTGCTATTTTTTCTCGTTTCTTAAAAGATGACGAGACAAGGGCACCTTTTTTATCAAAGTAGAATTTTCACGTTTTAGCGTCTATTACATAACAAAGAAAACCTCTTTTATTTTGTGGGTTTTCAGATTGATTTTATTATCTGAACAAGCAGCTAAAGACTCAGAAAATAATTCTAAATCTCACGAACAGGCGAAAGGACGCCAGGACAGTTTAGAACAAATGTTGTTTGATGACAGAGGTAACTTTTTATGAACATTTTGTTAACTTATAGCCTTAAGCTGGTGGCAATGCATACTTTTGTCTTTCTAAAAATTTTATCCTAATTAACATACATGTAAAATATTCTGAAGTTGTCATATTACCCAATACAATATCAAAAACAATAACTTTTTTTTTTATATTTTTTAAATCATTCTAACATAACCTCACTCACAGAATCGGAAGAAACTAAATTAATATGTATTTGATTGGTTTATTATTATTTATAAATAATATCGAAACGCAGCCATGATTTGAAAGAAGGGTTTGGTTGCACTAAATAAAAAGTTTTTTACAATGTTTGAGCTGGTGTCGTTGTAATACAAGTTTCAAAATTATGGAGCATAATTATCTCTTGTTATCAAAAGCTAAATTCATAAACAAAAATAATAATATTATATTATACTGATATAAATTTTTTATAGATCAACCTTTGTTTTGCCAAAATATTTTGACTTAAAAAAGTTTTTGTGCAATAATATTCGTGGAAATATCATGGTGTATGTGTTTAGAAAGTCCGGATGGAGAAAAACAGAATCTGGAAGATTTGTTGGGATCTTTACCGGAGAGAAGTGGGAAGGAGGTGCCCAAGCTTCCGCCACCACCCGGTGCTCCTGTCACCTTCAAAGGTTCAATTTTTTTGCTGTTAATATTTATTTTTCTACGAAACATTTTTAATTTTTTTATTATTATGTTACGTTTTCACGTGTCACACAGAGTAACACTTTTTGTCATTATGTTTGTTTGTTTTCTTGTTTGTTTGTTTTTGTTTTGATAAAGTATTTATTACCCTTTTAAAAAAACTTTTTTTCTCTCAAATATCACTAACTTTAAAAAAATAAGTATGGCTTTTCAAAAATGGATAAAAAATGTTTTTAAGATATTGTAGTTCAATATTTTTCCTTCTGATGCACAAATTATAAAACAACATAACTGCCGTGTTTTTGACTTTATTTTGAAAGCTGAATAATTAAGTATTTTCTCAATTATTTAATTATGTTGACAAATAATTTTTTTATAACACAATCAAGTTGTCAAAACAAAGCTTATAGTACGACAATAGTGTTAATTTTAATATTAATTATTAATTATTATTAATTATTTAATAAAAAACCTCTAATTTTTGAAGGTATCAAAACCTAACTTTATCTATTTTTACTTTCTTTTTAGATTTAACTTTTAATAAATACGTGATTTATTTACGCCACACATTAATTTAGATGAAAATGGATCACTACTGGGTAAAAATGACTCTGAATTATTAGACGATATTTTGGGAATGAATAGTCATGAAGAAACATCTAATCGAGATTCCTTCGCATATCAGTGGCAGCATGCTTTCGGTCAACAAAGCCAAAGTAATTTTTTTTATTTCGCTTTTAGTCTGTCGTTTTTTTTATTTTCGTTTCTGTCGTGATTTCGTTTCTATAATATTAACATAGAATAATAATAATAATCATGCAAAAATTAGTGTATGATGGATGAATTAAAAACAATACTGTAAACTACAAAATTAACATGTAATGAAAAAATACGTTTCGCCCTAAAATTCAGACGCATTTATTTATCCCCAATAACCTAAGGCGAAAGCGGGACTTATTAGCGAATACAAACGCTTCACAGCGGTGTAGCCAGAAGAGAGTGCGAGGATGTGGGGCGGCCACCTCTCTCCCCCCTCCGAAATCCGGCGAAGCCAAAATTTAGAGGCTAGGTACCTAAATTTGAGCGATCGGTGTCACAAAATTGGTGATTGAGACAAGTATTACACGACCCGGCATAACCCGTTCCCCGTAGGGCCTTTTCCCGCTACAACCGTGAAACCTTCGTACAACAAACATAGATGTTTTTGGTCCGGTCCGCTAGGGGGGGGGGCATCCCCGGGTGGAAGGCCGTATTTATTTTTTTTTTGAGGGGGGTCCAGTCCGGACTCCTTGGCATTTTAGGGAGGTCTGAATAATGGTGAGAGATTTCAAATTTAGAGGATCAGAGGGGTCCGATTTTTTAACAAAGTTTTTTTAAATCAATAATTTAAGTGTTTTTAGGCCTATTATTGAATTTATAATTTAATACAGCCTATTTAGGCCTAAAAAGTATATTTAAACACTGTTTTTAGCTAAAAAACCGTGTTTTTGACAGTAAATAAAAAATTATACTTGTAAATTGGTCGGTAGGAGAGGAAGGGAGGTTAGCCTCGCTTGGGGGGTCAGGCCGAACCGCTCTCAAGCTTTGGGGGGAAGGGGCGAGGGGGAGGGCTGGATTTTTTTCTAGGGGGGGTCCAACATTTTAGCTCTGGGGGGGTGGACCCCTCTGTCTCCCCCCCTAATAAACATCTATGACAACAAAGGTAAAACCTTAGTCTCACGGGGGTGGTATTTTCCTATGACAAATTTCGGACATAAATCTTACCGCGGTAAGCTGTTCCCAGGACCTACGTTTTACTTCCGTCATACATAATTTTTTGTGCGCGGGATGGTCCCAGTGAGCGAACAAATCAAAATGATTAAAGTTGTACATAAGCAATATGCAAATTTTTTTTTTTAAGGATTCTTCCCGTCTCAGTTACTGGACGATTTAAACAAGGTGAGGAAAGGCTGCAGCCCACGAGCTCTAAGGATGGATTTTCGAGTTTCGACCAAGTAAGTAAACAGTCGGTGCCTCATGCTCTAATCAATACGGGCGAGACTTAAATAGACGTCTGAAAATGTAGTCGGAGGGCCGCCGAATGCGGTACTTACATGCAAAAATTTAAATTATTTTATTTATTTCCAATGATTAATGTATATTTTAAATCATACATAAGAGAGATCAGGTGTTTTGATTTGGACATCAGATCCCTGTCCTGTTCCTGATCTTTTTCGAAAATTCAAGAAAATCAAAAAATTTCGCTCAACCCGAATGAACCTCGTTAAATCAATGTTCTGTCTTGCGCATCCAAATAAATGTACATCCAAATAATAATAGTTTTCAATGAAATTTAACACTTTGAGTAAAATTTAACCTGACGTCCATATCCATAAGATTACACAATAAGTAACTGCCATAAAATAGTTGGCCTTAAGACTATCTAAACGTATTAATTTATTTTCTTAATGAATTAATAAAATTTTAAAAAATATTGTTAAAATCATATTGCGAAAATTTATTTTTAAACTTTTGCATCTGGAAAACATTTTACTTTAACGAAACCCAAATATCTCAAATTAAGTATAATATTTTTAAGTCAAATAAAAAGGCCACTTCCTGGTTGCGGGTTAACAACCCATTAATTAACGTATTTAGTGCACCGACCCCAGGGCCCGAACCTAATTACTTGTACAGATTTTATATAGCTATTGAGCCAAAACATAGGGGAATTATGTGGCAGTCATATTGTTCGTACGTACCATTTAAAAAATATATAACCGCTTAATATTCTTTTCACAAGTAAAACGGTGTAAAAATTTTATCCTGCTGTTGTAATTTGCAAACAACCAATCCTTATTGCTGTACCAGAGCCTTCCCCACCCACGTAATATTACCCAATTTTAATGCGAAATGGCAATGCTAGCAAATATCCAGGCTATTAATTTAAGTAGTACAGTTCAGTTTCTTTTCTTATTTCCACAACGTTTCAGTTGTGCCACGTCCACGTGTCATTCTCTCTTGACTCCTATTTTTTATGTAGTAGAATATAATTTTCATACAATTTCAGCTTTAAAATTTTTATTCATATTTATTTCTTTTATAGCAACAACAGGATCAGAAATCAAAACAGAAGGATAAAGAAGAAAAGTCTGCATGGTTCAACCTATTTGCCGATCTTGATCCTTTGCAAAATCCAGACGCAATTGGTTGTCCAGAAGGAGACGTCAATAACCCTTGCTGATTGTTTTCCGCTGCATATTTTTTTAAGTCAGTTTGCCTTGGGTAAATTACGGCCAATGATCATGGATTTGAAAGGATCGTGCTTCAAACTGACAAAACATTGTTATAATTCTGTCAGTTAAAACGATAATATCATGTTTTTTTGTTCAGATTTTAGCCGTTTCTACCTTTCCATTCTTACTTTTCACAAAAAAAAACGGCAGATTAGTATTATTTATAAAAAATTATCTGTTTTTGTTGGTTTATTTTAATTTTTTGGTTTTTTTTATAATCAAGTGGGTTGGCACTCAACACAGTGGTAGGAATTATTTGTAAGTAAATTATTCTAAGAAAATATTATAAGTGGCTTAATTAGTTAATTTTTTTAAATGACATAGTAACAACTTAAAAATATTTAACTGACGCCTTGTACTTAAATTAGAAATCTGTATATTTAATGCGTAGCTTGGCTTCGAAGCTACAGACTAATGAAACTTTTGAACAATTTCACATTTTTGCGATTATAAATTTTAATTTTTTAGAACAAAACTTTGAATTAAAATAAAATTTATATCAACAATTATTTTCTTTTACAAAATTTTTAATTCACTTATAATTTTTTATTGCTAATCTCAAAAAATTCTTTTTGAATATTTTGTTATTACTCTTTCCACAAAAAAGTGTAAAACTTTAAAAATTAAAAAAAAACTTTTCTAAATAAAGTTGTTATTTCAACAGTAATAAAATAGCTTTTTTTCCTTTTTAATGTTTCGGATTTGGTTGGAGTTGGATCAACCTTTTTTTCCTAAATTTTGTTTTTAAAGCTACTTCAAAGCATAGATGTTTTTGGTCGGGTCCGCTAGGGGGGGGTCCACCCCCTGGTGGAAGGCCAAAATTTTTTAGGGGGGGTCCGGACCCCCATGCAGTGGGGTGCCCAAGGAGGGGTGGTGTCCGCTCTCGAGCTTTGGGGGGGGGTGCCTGGATTTTTTCTATGGGGGGTCCAAAAATTTGGCTCTAGGGGGGGTCGACCCCTCTGACGCCCCCCCCCCCCCCAAAAAAAGTCTATGCTTCAAAACACAAATAACATACTGAATAAATGAAAAACATATTTTCTAAACAAAATACACGTGTTTTTTTTTCTTTAATTGTTTTGTTGTTTGCAAAAAGTTTTTGCCGCCATTCTAAAAAAAATTTAGTCACTATACAATTTTAGCTAAAATAATTTTTACAATGTGTACAGTAAAATATTGTAGAGTATTGGACACCTTACAGAGTATTGGATGTTGGAATTATGTTAGTTTTTATAGTATTATTTCGTCTGTAACTTAAATAATTTTTACAATTATGCTAAATAATTATAACTAATACTTGTATGTAGTTTGTGGACAAACAGGATAAAGACTTGGGTCAGCCAAATGCGATTGAACGGCTAAAAAGGTTGATTTTGAAGGGGGAGGGGCGGATTGCAGTACAAAAAAATCTTTTCCGGAAGGGAGCGGAGCGAAGCCCCTTCCCCTCCTGAGTTTTTTTGAAAAGGTTAAAAAAGTGGCTATAAACGTGGATAAACCTGTATAATACACTATTTTTGGCCTAATAGCGTATTATCTAATGTTTTTAGCGGTAAAAACATGTTTTCTTTGTTAAAAATTACATTAGCAGAGCCTGGATTTCAGAAAAAAGAGGATTTAGAGATTTTATGTACCAATTTTAAAAATTAAAGTATCAAAAAAGTGTTAAATTTTGGAACTTAAATTTTGATACCCTTTTAGCAATCCTCCAAGTACAGAATTACTAAAAAAACGTCATTTTTCGGAGTATCATATCTCTGTAACTGCTGAAGATATTTTAAGACAACAAAATTTGTAGTCTATTTTGGGATGGCGAAGAGGAAAATTTTCAGCGAAAACGGAAATCTAAAAAAATCTAAAATCTAAAATTTTCAGCGAAAAGGAGATAAAAAATTGGACTCTGTACCGCACCTTTAAAAAGTAATCTACATTTTTAAATCTTATCTTAAAATAGTTTTTTGGTTATCAATATTTTACGATTATTTAAAAAAATATTTTTAAAAAGTTTAAACAATCAGTTTACAAAACAAAATTGGAAAAAGTAATCTGTGGTAAGCGGCCTTACTGAAAACTTAACAAGTACCCACCTTGACGATGGGATTGATGATACTATACTATCCATCTGTCTAAGCTTTTCCGATTTCTACCTAAGCAACGAAACTAAATACTGAACTCGCCTTGTTTTTTTATCATGGCCATCAAAAAACGTGCATAATATACAATCGTTTGTTTGTTTTTGTTGTTAGGTGGGAATATCAATTGTATTCCTGTCTATACAAAATAAACAAATTTAAATCACTTAATCTAAATTAAGTTCGAAATACAAGTGCTTACTCGACAAAAATACTTCATTAAGCACTTATATTCAAAAGTATTTTATAAAAAAATTAATTCATTATGCGATTTTAGAAAAACATATAAAACAAGTGTGTGCAATTGCGATTTATTTTGTATTGCTTTGCCGTTTTTGGTAGGTTGCACTACAACTATACAAACAAAGTATACCGCATTATCGGCATACTACATTATAGGTGAATGCAGGCAATAAAAAGCTCAAAAATTTAAATAAATAAGTTTTTTGATCAAAAATAGCTTTTTCAACCTATTTTTTCTCCAAAATCAAAAACAAACCAATAAATTGCACCTCAAAAAAACGATGTAATAAAAATGCCTTCTAGGATTTTAAATACTTCCTTCCCAAAAAAAATCCGGTGTAAATTTAACCTTGCAGTCCGAACTAACTTGGCATGTATGAAGTGATGGTGTGTGGTATATAGGCACGTTGCTCTGGAACTCGGTATATACATGAAGTATGCAATATACATAAGCGTCACCATAATAGATAATTAGCGTATTTCCTACTTATCTTTTGTAGTATGCAGATCAACCGATCGAAATTTTGCGCGCTTCCGATCGGTTGATCTACATACTACGAAATATAAGAAGTAGGAAACACGGTAGTCGGTAATTGTCCATTATGGTGACGCTTATGTATATTGCATACTTCATGTATAAACCCAATTCCAGTGCAAGGTGCCTATATTTGTTATAGAGTACGGAAACTACTGTAATGCCAGCACATCTTTATAGTGTGGTAATTTTCATGTCAATTTAATAAAACAAAATTGTTTCAGTATTATTTGGCGTGTACTATAGTTCGTTTATTGTACAGTTGTTGTGCAACCTGTCTATAGTTTTAAACATTAACGGCATCATTCTTTTGTTTTGGTTTTTTTGTGCAGCTGCTGTATTTTGAGCCATATTCATAATACTTAGGCATAAAAGCCTCGCGTTAAATAGTACGCTGAAGATTTATGTGACTATGCCTCATTATTTTTTTAATTCTAAGGGCTTTACTTTACTGTGTGTTATTTTTAGTCCGAAATTATTTTTAGTCAATTCTTGTTATTAATTCCTGCAGATCTTTTTGTTTATTATTTAACCAGTGGGCGCTTGGACGCAGCCAGGGGGTCCTAAACCCCTTTTGGAGTAAAAATATTAGATCATTTTTGAATTTTTTTACTCCCGCTTATTTTCGACTCTCATGATAAAAGTTTAAACTTGGAGCCTTTTTTAAACTTTTGTTGATATTTTACGTAATTAATCTGACTGTGACCATTGCTAAACCCTTTATCCTTTATAATTGCCACCCGGGTCAAAATCCGTTGTTCTAAACGGAAGGAATCCCCTGCGCATCAAAGGACACCGCGCGCATAAAGGGACGCCCGCATTTATGTCAAATAACGCGCCGCGCCTTTCTAATAACCCGCCCGCGCGGCATTCTTTTAGCCATATTTGCACCTTCATTTTGAAGCCGTTTTGCCGCTGCTCCTCCGACAACCTATCCCACGGAGCAAAACATATATGACGTGATCACGAATACTATATGACATTTTAAAGCTAAAAAAATTCTGAGGTGGCAAGACTAAAAATTTGAGTGCTACGAAAAACATTTTAAAAAATTTATTTTTTTTTGTGTTTTTCTCCACTTTAGTGCACTGGATCAAATTTAGTCTCGTTAATTAACTTTTTTTTCGAAAAATCACTGATTTTAGGTGGTATTGTTTGTTTATTTTCCGTTTTTATAATTTTTTAACTTAATTTTTTTTCAAGAATAATGAAAATTTAAGGTATTTAAGTTGGTATGATAAATGTACAAACGTTCGATGCGAAGCAAGTAAAGATTACGGTCCTTGGGAATTCGCACCCTTCCCGAAAATGCTCACACTTTAAATCCTGGCTGCGTTCATAAACTCGGAATAATATGTAATTTTTTAATATTATTGATTAAGAACGTTATAATATACTGCTTGACTTAGAACTAATACGATGAAATAAACAGAAAGCTATATTGCTGTTTAAAACCCCCAGAAATCGATGTCGTATAAGTTTTTACTATATACGATTAACCCTTCTGTCCCCAAAATTTTGATCTATCTCCAAAAAAGCTATGGGATCCTGTCACTCCAGATATTTTGTTCTGCCATATATCCTTTCTCTTTGCCTCTTCCAGATAACCTGGCAGTTTTTTGTAATTACCACCCAAGATTTTCATGGTGTTTATTCACCCTCTCTGATTATGATCACATTTTAGGCGCATAATATAAATAACGTCTGCCTTAATTTTATAAGGAATAAAATAACCATCTTGCGCGTTTGACTTGCATTGCCAACACGCTTTTTCGCTTGAATAATAGAAGGCGCTAATCATTCCTAAGTTAAGTATTCTTTAATCTTTTTAATTGCAACTTAAACGTTTCCGATAATTATATATATATATATATATATATATATATATATATATATATATATATATATATATATATATATATATATATATATATATATATATATATATATATACTAGTCTTTTTTTGCTTTGGTGATAATAATGGTTCTCGATGTGATTTTTGTACATTCCAAAACTGTTGGTTTAATAAACATTTTAATTTTGACCTGTAATCATTTTTGCATCAATAGCTTAACTGTACATAAATTCAGACGTTTCCCTGACAAAAGTTTCACCCAAGTAAGCGGTTAATTTTTGTCCAATCCAGAGGCTAAAAACCGGTTAATTTTTGGTCCAAAGGCTACTGTTTCGCCTTCACTTTTTTAAAAACTCGCTTTTATTTAGAATTTTCGGGCGTCACAATAATCGCATCCACCTATTATATTTTTTCAGGATAATACAATAATGCATCGTTGTCTTCACTGATATGTCGTTCATGTTTAAAACATGTCCTTGTGAAAATCTGAACGAAATCCTGTCAATGTTTCATTGTGACTGGTTTTTTGCAATAAGAAACTCAATTAGCCGAAGTGGCTTAAGAAATTTAACCTTAAAATTATTATAATGACTCTCTTAGAATTTAAGTTTTATTTATATTAGTATATAAATTTATAATGCTAGTTAATTTTAAAAAAATGTTAATTTTCTTCATTTTCTTCCAAATCTGCAATTTGCACCCTGTTTTCTTCTGATCGCTCTTCTGCAGCTCTAAATTCGTCTTCCTGTTTTTTTATGTTTAGAGCTTCATAATACCCGTCTTTCATTCGGCGTGTTATGTAAGATACCAGTTGCTTCCACGCCTAAAACAGTAAATTAACTAGTTTTGAAAAATGCTCTAAGAATAGAACAGGAAAAAGGGGCATTTTTCCCCGGGCGTATGTTTAGACAGAAAAGATGTGGACTAGGCTAATATGGACATTATGTGGACTATAGGAAATTTGCATTTGGTTTGGGCAGCTGCTCACTAAATAAAAATTTCTACTATATAATAATGATAATCACACAGCACTGTTGCATTTTTTTTAGTTTGATGTAATGTCAATTTAAAAAATCATACTCACAGCAATCTTTGAGAAGCGCGAAATCGCCACTTTTTCAATTAGAAGGTTATATTTGTATGTGTAAGAAACAACTATAAATTTGAAAAAGTGGCGATTTCGCGCTTGTAAAAGATTGCTGTGAGTATGATTTTTTAAATTGACATTTCAGCAAACTAAAAAAATGCAACAGTGCTGTGTGATTAGATCAATGTATAAACAAATCATTATTATATGGTAGAAATTTTTATTTAGTGAGCGGCTGGCCAAACCAAATGCAAATTTCCTATAGTCCACATAATGTCCATATTAGCCTAGTCCACATCTTTTCTGTCTAAACATACGCCCGGGAAAAATCGCCCCTTTTTCCTGCTCTATTCTTAGAGCATTTTTCAAAGCTATTCTACCACTTTTTTTGAATTAAATTAAAAAATAGCCTAATAAACTATAGTTTTAGCTGCGCAATGACATATGTTTATAATCATTCCGTTGCCGAGATATACTTTTTTAAATAAAAAATAATAAGAAGAAGATAA
The DNA here is from genome assembly GCA_030248175.1 of Microlaimidae sp. YZB2_3. Classification (NCBI taxonomy): domain Eukaryota; kingdom Metazoa; phylum Nematoda; class Chromadorea; order Desmodorida; family Microlaimidae; species Microlaimidae sp. YZB2_3. The sequence continues at coordinate 19,035 of JASAMX010017053.1, forward strand.
ATTTTAATTACAAAATTTACCCACGTTGTTTAATTATAGTTAGTGCGGTGCAGTGGCGCTCCAGACAAAGTCTATCTACGTTCTCTAAATATAGTTGGCGCGATGCCGTGCGCCAATGATTGCAATTATAATTTTTAAAGTAAAAATAATAATAATAAGAAGAAGATGATGAACATGAATTACAAAATTTACTCACGTTCTCTAAGTATAGTTGGCGCGGTGCCGTGGGTTAAATTGCAGTGTGGCACCCCGCACCACCGATGATTACCGGCGCGTGGTGCTCCCGCGCCACCGACGCTTATTATTATTTTTTAATAAATAAAACTTTGAATTAATTTTGTCATCAGTAATGCAAGAATTAAAAAAAGTACTCTGTTGTTTTCGCCGTTTTCCGTGCGGTTGAAGCAGATGGCGCTGGGAACGAAGCAGTTGGCGCTGGGAACTGGTTCCGTTTCGGCCACCAATTAAAACCGGTCTGCTTTTTTGTGCGGTTTCTATGAGGGGATGTTGGTTGTCTGCTCTGTACAGTCCTTATTGTTGCCAAAAGGCTGTTATTGTGCGGTTGGGATTTTTTATTTGTCTATTTTTCAAATTTTTTTATTTTGATCAATAAATCGATAACAAGGACCTAAATGAAAAAAGTGCTTCCTAAGAAAGTTGCGTAATTCGTTCTTCTTTCTAATGAGCCCATGTTTATTTTTGATCAATCAGTAACGAATGAGGAATATTGCTTTTAAGGGTGGAGCGTTGGAATAATATTAATAAGAAGAAGAAGGTTCTGAATTTCAAAATTTACCAACGTTCTCTAATAATGGTTGGTGCGGCGACACGGGGCTAAATCGCCCCGTAGCGCTCCCGCGCCACCCATGATATAATCACAATTTTTTATAATATATTCCGAAGATTTTTTATTTACCTGAGAAACATATTTAATTTATTTTCAAAGCCTTTACGCGTGCTGTTTTTACATTTTTAATAGGGAACATAACAAATTTGAAACGACAAATATAATGACAAAAACAATTCGCACACGATAAATCAAAACTAGTGATGTTTCTACCTTCCAACATCATACTCCGGAGCTCCGGCTATTTAAAGCGGAGGGAGCTCCGGAGCTCCGCCATTAAATGAGCGATTTTAAGCTTATTTAAGCTTAAAATAGTTTTAAAGGTACTCTATCTGCATTTTTAAGAGTATTTCTAGCGTATTAAATAATTTTTGGAAAAAAAAATAATTTTCAAAAAAATTTTCACAAAATAACTTATGACATCACTCTTTAATTATTCATGAAATTAGTACAACAATAGGGCGAAGCTCCTGGGGTTGCTCCGGAGCTCCTAATAGCGGAGGAGCTCCGGGACACATCACTAATCAAAACAAACTATACAATTAAAAATAGATCTTTAGGCCTAATAGTTAAAAAAGACGTCATGGAATAAGCAGGTAAAAAAATGTGCCCAGTTAAAATGTCAATGTTTTTCTCTGAAATTTTTGGTAAAAAAAAGTTCTGGTGCATATAAAAATACCTTTTTCACCTCCTTGCTTATATCACTTAAAATACTATTTGTATTTTTAGAAAAACTGTTGGACAGGGCTGTTTGCGGTTACCTATAACTGGTACAAAAATATGGGTTTTTTTTGAGAAGCTTCAAAATTTGACCAAAAGAGTTACTTTTTGTCGCACAACAGCAAGTTCCCATTTACGTTTTTCTCTTTAAAGTTTCCCTGCGCCTGTTTCCTAGACGTGAAACCACGCAAAATTAATTTCTATTTTAAAGTCCAATGCAGTAAAACCAGGCAATTTTTTACTAAACGATAAAATAGTTTATTTTGAGAAAAATTATACATGCGTGGTGACGAGAATTTTTTGAAAAACCTACTTCTTCAGTTTCCACTATGTCAGATGCTGAAAGTCCCATATTTGCATTCCAATCCACTCCAACAGCGACCATGGAGTCACAGAAAACATCCCAAAGATAAGGTTGAAAACCCATGTTTGTAAAATTTACATGTCTAGCTCCCAAATCTCTTAAATATCCATCTATTTGTGCCGGATTTTCAAGATTTCTAATGATTTTATCCAAAGCGTGAGTAAAATTCTGAAATAACGTTATTAGGTGATAGAATATAAAACGTAAAAAGCACAGAAAGGTAAACAAACGTTACCAATTGAAACCAATACAAAAGTTTCTCAGAAGGCTAACCAAACGTGGGTGGGTGGTGCAGTCGTGTACTAAATTTAAACTGGAGATTATGTGATAACCAATCAAAATAAAGTCATTTATTATGATTTATAATCAAATTGTTTTTTGATAATAATAGCAGTAAACATGAACATTTTATTTCGACTCATTTATGCACCCCCCCATTTTTAATTTACTAAACAACTGCACCAACCATGTTGTGATTGCCTATGGTCTACTTACTAAGCTAAATCCAATGTTTGAGGCAAGCATTGATTTCACAGAATTATGGAATTTATCAACAAATTTGAAGATTTAGTTATTTGGACTGATTTACAGAATTAAAAATAATGGAAGAAGTTGCCATGACATTTTCTCCAAAACATTATCAGTGTTATTCATAAAACTTTTGGACCCGGTACATTTCGGACTGCGACCGTTTTTTACGCAGACTGGTTTGCGTAAAAACGGCCGTAGTCCGAAATGGAAAAAGTTTTGTGAATAGCACTATATTTTATATAATAATTAAACTTTAGGCTAAAAATACGTTTTAATGAAGAAGTAAAAACATAATTTATTTTAAAAAATATTAAAAAAAAAGATTTTATAGCTATGATTAATGGGATTTTTAGTTTCAAAACAAATTTCGAATTCATTAATACTGAAAATATAGCACAAAAAAGCGGTTTTCATAGCTAAAATTCGCGATTTTGTGCTAAAGTTCAGATCCTTAGCGAATTTAACAAAATTTTATATTTTTAGTGAATAATGAAACTTATGCAACAATTCTGCAGAAAAACACGTTGCGCAAAAAAACTTAACGAAAAATAACTGGGCGAGGAAAGAATTCAGTGCGCAAAAAACTGCTCCCAGCCCACATTGCTCCCAGCCCTTTTCCTTCTTGACCCACGTCACTTCAACAAATTTTTGCAAATTTGTTAATTATTTTAATAAGATATACTTCGCTCCCATCTCAATCTGGTCAATATTTTTGAATTTTTTTGCAATTTTAACGAGAAAAGGTGCGGCTAATATTACTTTTAAAACTTTTTTTAATTTATTTATTATATTTTTGAATAGGCGTTTTTATGGTTATATTTGTTATTTATTGAATATTATTCAATCTTGCGCAAAATTATTTCCACTGTATGCTATTATTTCTACAAAATCTTGTTTCTAAAAAAATATATATTTATTTATTTTTTATTTAATCAAAAAAGACAACACATGATTTTTAGATTTATGGTTGAATTATATTTGGCTGACGCCGAAAATTAGTATGCAAACATGAGGGGATCAATTTTTTTATAATTATTAAAGTAGGGGTTTTGATCTTTATTATTAAACCGTTTTCGTTTAAAATTTTGAACGGTTTTGTTGTTCAATAGTCGATTCAATAAAACAATCGACCAAAGTCACAAAAGAATTAATTTGCATACAACAGGATTAAATTTGCAATACATCCTTTAGAATTTGAGTTCATTGGTTTTTACCAAAAAACAATCATCGTACATACAATGAGTGTACCATGATTAGTGATGTATCTACCCTCCAATATCATTCTCCGGAACTCCGGCCATTTAAAGCGGAGGAAGCTTCGGAGCTTCGCCCTTAATTGAACAGTTTAAAGCTTATTTAGGCTTTAAATATATTTTAAACTATTTTATTTTTATTTGAAAAAATATTTTTATTGTTTTCAATAAGTTTTGGAAAAATTTTAGTTTACAAAAAAATTTAACAAAATAATGCATGTCATCACTCTTTGATTATTCATGAAATTAGAAGAAAAATAGGGCGGAGCTCCGGGGGTTTCTCCGGAGCTCCTAAAAGCGGAGCTTCGCTCCGGAGCTCCGGCGAACATCACTAACCATGATTGACTGAACTCAAAATTCCAAAGGACGTATTGCAAATTTAATCCTGTCGTATGCAAATTATTCCTGATGTGACTTTGGTCGATTATCTAGGTCAGCTAGATTTTATTTGACTATTTATAAAGAAAAAAAAACTTTTTTTTCTTTACAAACACTACATTAAATGAAATTTTTTCTGATTAAGTTTTGTAGGGTTTTTTTGGATTTGGGTAGGCTTAAGGAAAAGTAAGGTTTTTATACCTAAATTAGGCCGGCTGTAAGTTTTTAATCTTATTCGACCGCTTAATTTATTATGGTATATAAATTTATTAAAGGTTGACTAAGCCTACTGTATTTTTTGTACGAAAAAAGCAAAAATAATAATTGAATTTTATTTTGACTACGAATGGATGAATCTCACTAAGAAATAATTTGCATAAGCATCGTCAGCAGGAAGCAGATTGGAAAATACTCGTTGCTGCAAACGTAGGCGTGGTTTGTTTTTCGCTTACTACCGTATATTAAAATTCACGCAACGATTTAACACTAAATCATTTCAATCGCTTCCGGTCCTTGGTCCTGGCGCGCGAGTTATACTGTAAGAATGTAAACGCATTTCCGCTTTTACCGCCCGAAGAAAAGTTGGAACACTACCGAGACACGGTTTCTGCTGCCATTGCGTTGATTAGTTTATTTGGTGGACCAAAAACTATTCCGGGCGATTATTGGTGCATACAAAAAAGGCGCGAGTCGCAGCTACGACAATCCCACCTATAGTTCAATAGTACGTTTAGCAGTTTTTGCACGGTTTTCCAACAAAGACATTGAGGTGCTTCTTTTGTTACTTCCGAGAAGATTTTGTCAAAGATTTTCTATATTGTGCATTATTAGAAACTCTTTACTAATTTTATAAAGCAAAATACGCAAGGCCAATGTTCTCAGAGCATGAATTTCGCAACCAAATGCTACATATAACAAATTAACAAACAATATTATTACAATGCAGTATGTCTCAACCGGGACTCGATCCAGGGAACTCTTCAGTATGCAAGACGTAAGATCGGCCACTGCGCTACAGCCTCGACATAGACACATTAAGTTATATATATTTTTTTGTTTTTTTTTATTTTTTGCTAGTGTGTTTTTTCTCTTGTTTTATAGGAAAATAAATTTTTTTGTTTCTCTGTATTTTAATATAACCTCACATCTAATCCCTAAAATCCTCTGATAGGGGTGGGGCCTTTGACTAACATTCTACATCAACAACAGTGCTGATATAGGTGGTAGGCGGTAATATGGAATACCACCCACCCCCCCCAAAAGGCGCGAGTCGCAGCTACGACAATTCCACCTATAGTTCAATAGTACGTTTAGCAGTTTTTGCACGGTTTTCCAACAAAGACATTGAGGTGCTTAGACAGTTGCGAACGCACTTTTCAACCAAACCGTATGTAAATTATTTCTTACGTGAGATTCATGCATTATGCCCTACTGAACAACTTGAAAACAAAAAAAAACAAAGTTTACAACAAAATTTTAATATAACCTTACTCTAAATTGTTTGTGCATTCGTCTATCATATTCGTGAGGACTCATTGACCCACCAAATTCGAAAATTCTAGCGATTTCCTAAAATATTTTTTTGAAATTCATAAAATTCTACCACTTTTAAACTATATGAAAACGGCTGTTTTCATATAGGCACCTTGCACTGGAACTCGGTTTATATATGAAGTATGCAATATACATAAGCGTCGCCATAATGGATAATTACCGTATCTCCTACTTATCTTTCGTAGTATGCAGATCAACCGATCGAAAGCGCGCGAAATTTCCATCGGTTGATCTCATACTACAAAAGATAAGTAGGAGATACGGCAATTATCCAATATGGTGACGCTTATGTGTATTGCATACTTTATGTATAAACCGAGTTCCAGTGCAAGGTGTCTATAATCATCATTGTTGTAACTACTATTATCTTTAGTTGTTATTAAAAAACCGCTTATTACCGATTAATTCCTAAGTTTATTGCAAAGTAGCTTTGGTGTTCTAAAGGTCTTTTTTTTTTTAAAGCTGAAGCGGGCCGGCCATGGATATTCCATATTACCGCCTACCACCCTATATCAGCACTGTTGTTGATGTAGAATGTTAGTCAAAGGCCCCACCCCTATCAGAGGATTTTAGGGATTAGATGTGAGGTTATATTTAATAATACAGAGAGAACAATAAAAATTTATTTTACCTATTAAATACATAAAAACACACTAGCAAAAAATATAAATAAAAACAAAAAAATATATATAACTTAATGTGTCTATGTCGAGGCTGTAGCGCAGTGGCTGATCTTACGTCTTGCATACTGAAGGTCCCTGGATCGAGTCCCGGTTGAGACATACTGCATTGTAATAATATTGTTTGTTAATTTGTTATATGTAGTATTTGGTTGCGAAATTAGTGCTGAGAAACATTGGCCTTGCGTATTTTGCTTTATGCAAAATTAGTAAAAAACTTTCTAATAATGCACAATATAGAAAATCTTGACAAAATACTTACTCGGAAGTTAACAAAAGTATGCGCCTATTAAATCTTTACATAACACAATTTGTAAACTCATAATTTTTGCATGAACAACCCAGCATGTGCGCCCTAGTTAAAGTAATAAAATGTTCGATTGGGACCTTATTACTGAAATGTTTGCCCTACTTCAGACAGAAAAAAAGCCCTAACTAAACTAAACATTCAAATGTCCTAATTAGAGAGTTTTCTGCTCAGAGAATGTTAGGGCTCTAAATGTGTTTGATCAATATGTGAAGTCACATATATTTCCCTTTTTTATGTTAAATTCATTTTTGAATATTATATAGCTTTCGCAACACGATATAGTTAAAATCTTCGAATAATTTTTAATTAATTTATTACTATTTTGGCGTTTGTTAATATTTCATAGCATACAACGCCGCCCCCTTTACTTCATGATGTACACTAACTCGTTTAGCGTGTTTTATGACATATTTTTGTACAAAGATCGTATTCAGATACTACGAAAAGCGAGTTAACTTTTAGAAAGCTGATAAATTTTACATGGCAAATGTCAATAAGGTGTATGCGAAAATGGTAAATCATTCTGATACTTAAACTACATTATACTTAATTTATTTTTATGCAAATATAAGGATAGGTTATAAAAGTGTGTTTTAGTTGTTTTCTTTAATAATTATTTAAAAATAAAACAATGGTCAAAGTTCAAAAATTTCGAAATCGTCATGCAATCCGAGACGCCAAGTTATGCATTGAAAAGGGTTTAAAAACTGTCCTTTGTAAATGTCAGGCGTCTTCTTTTTTTTGCCTTATTTTTATAAAATTCCGTTAAAATCTTTTCAAAATAACTTGTGATGTTTCAAATTTTAAAATTTGCATATATTTTTGTTGATCTATATAATTCCGTGGGAGTGAAGAGGTTAGTATTTTATCACAAACTATCGCACGCTGTAAAATAGCGTGGTTTCACTGCTCCCGGAAGCGCGGTAAAAAAACTTGTTTTATAGAGCTAAAAACAATCTACACCGGAAATTCCACCTTCACTGAACTTTGTCGATATTATGGATGTCCTAAGATTTGTAGTTTTTATAATTAATTTAAAAAAAAATTAAATTGAAACATGACAAAAAATAATGGATTTATAGACCAGTGAAGCAACCAACCCTGTTCTTTCTAGTTTCTTTGTACCCTTCCTTTAAGCCTCCTTATACACTTCCCCTTTAAGGTAACCGCTCCCATTATCTCCGTATTAGTGTTGTAAAAAGTTACTTTTACTTTTACTTAAAGTAATAAAAGTAACGGATTTTGGATTACCTTTACTTTTACTTTTACTCGACTTTTGAAATTTCAATTACTTTTACTTTTACTCTTACTCGACTTTTGAAATTTTAAATACTTTTACTTTTACTCTTACTCGGATTTTCCTCTGCAAATACTTAAATTAATTTAAGTAAAATTTAAGTAATTTGAAAGGGTAAATTCCCCATGGGCTTTTTGTAAAGTAAATGGCAAGAGAACATTTTTTAAGCCACTAACACGCTAAAACCATTTATTTTGTACAAAAAAGTATTAAAACTGATAATTTATACATAAAATTAGCAAAAAAACTTTAGAACAGAGTTTTGGAACTTCAAAATAGGTGTTTTGCTCCGTTTCAAAATTACTTTTATTATACTTGTTTTAGTCTTACTTTTACTTTAAAACATGGGTCCTACTTTTACTTTTACTTTACTTAAATAAAATTTTGACCTTTACTTTTACTTTGCTTAAATTAAAAAAATCACAAATTATTTTTACTCTTACTTTACTTAAATTAAAATTTTTCAAATTACTTTTACTTTTACTTAAAATAATCCAAAATCAATACTTTTTACAACACTACCCTGTATACGTCATGATTTCCATTCATTTTGATTCTCATCACTGCTCACTGTTACAAAATTTTTCTATGGAAACAAAATGTTCGTACCTGACTCTGTGCAAATAATTTGTTGTAAACACACTGTCCGGGATATGTTGAACCATTTGCTAGCGCGTGTTTCCATACGTGTCGAATTAACCTGATCTGAGACGGGAATAATCTAACCCATTCTTCAGCCGATGACGGGTCGAGGGTAATGCCAGACGATGGTTTATTACCCATAAATTATCCACTAAGTTTTTTTTTTGGCTTGTGATCTATTTGTTTTGACCTGGAACGTTTAAAACACACATTTCACAAAAAATAATGCAATAAATTGGTTTTATGGAAAAATTAGGCTAAATTCGAACCAAATATTATATTAGTTCCACAGTTAAATTTTTACTGTTATGGAATTTTTATTAAAAGGTCGTTTAGTCACCTAAATGATACTTTAATGAATTTTACATTTCAGTGCCACTTTATTATACTTCGCGAAAGGGTTTTTTGCTATGATAGTTGCCATTTTGCAAAAAAAATACTTCTGTTGAGAATTTAAGAGTTCGCCTTGGAAAACATGTTTGGATTTAAAAACAAATCTATGTCGCACGAGCCCCGATATCGCTCTAAGCTTACAGTATACAATTTGCGTTAATTAGACTAAAATAAATTTTTAAAAAAATGTATGAAAAATGCGTCCAAAATTAAGTAAACTCACATTTAAAAAAAATAATCAAAAATTAAACGCTTTCTTAGCTTAAAAAATTTTTAGTTAAAGAAGCAAAATAATTAAATGATAAAAATGTGGTGACGTTTTAATTTTTAATTAACATTCATTTTGTTATTTGTTCTTAGTTTTTAATTTTTATTCAAACGGGTACAAAATAAGACGAAATTAAAGGAAATAAAAGTTAAAATATAATGTATCTGTATTTTTTTAAATTATAAAAATATCACACTCGGCATTCAAACTTGATACTCAATAAAATTAGTCCGAAGACTAATTTTATTGAGTATACCAAAACAAACGTTTTAAAAGCGTATACCATTATTTTATTATTAATGATCAGATAACAGAATTAATATTTTACTAAGCATAGTCTATGCATAGTTTAATTCTACTGTATCATCATTTCATTTTTCTTTTTTTTTCTTTTTCTCTTTTTTTTATTATCAACAACATCAATTTTGCGAATTAATCGCCGCCAACACAAACTACAATTCTAACAAAATATCAACATAGCTGTCTGAAATGACTTTAAAGAGTCAAAAAGGGCGCTTATTTAAGTCGGTTTTAAAACTTTTCTTGAATGCATCCAAAGAATCGACAGATTCTTGAGTCGAGAGTAAATTGTTCCAAGGTGTAACCACCCTATTTGCAAAAAAAAATTTCCTTGCAGTTTTGTCTCTTCGGTTCTTTAATCTTTCTAAGCGTAGGTAATCCAGTATTTGTTCATAACAGGTAGCAACTTGCATTTATAAAACTACCGCCTAGTGAAATTTTGTTGCACTTTTTGAAAAATGTTTATATCTCTTTGTAAATAAGGGTTCCCAACTGCACTAGCGTACCCTAGAATTGGTCTAACATAGAACTTATACGCTCTGAGAAGATTGTTTCTAGAGTTTGAATTGAATGTTCTAAAAATTAGTGATGTCACTCTCATTGCTTTTTTTGATGTAATTTCACAATGTTTAGAGAATTTCATATCATGAGATATATAAACACCTAGGTCACGCACCAATTCTGTAGTTGCAAGTACATTATTACCAAGCTTATATTTCCAAATTAACTATTTGCTATGATTTCGAATATAAAGAACTTCACAGTTATGACCTGATAATTGCAATTGCCAGTCTTGTGACCAGTTGTATATTCTATCTAAATCTTTTTAAAGTCTTAAGGTTTGAATGTGGTAGTCTTTCGATGAAGATTTTACAAACAACTTTATATCATCTGCAAAGAGCCCAATTTGTGAGCACTTAATACAATTAACAATATAATTAATATAAATAAGAAAAAGAAATGGACCCAAAACAGAACCCTGAGGAACTGAACTTTTTACAGGAAATGATTTGAATACTGAGTCATTAATTACAACTTTAATATCCCGCCCAACTAAAAATTCTTTTATCCATTTTAAAAATTTACCGGAAACACCTTATTTTTCTAGCTTATATAACAATTTTTGATGTGACACGGTGTCAAAGGCCTTGGCAAAATCCAAGTATATAACATCAATTAGAAGTTTATCTTTTAGTGCTTGCGTCTACTCATTAAAAGTTTCCAACAGCTGTTATTGTAGAACTTTTTGCCTTAAAACCATGTTGAAACCTTGACAAAATGATATGGAAAAAGACAAGAAGTTCTTTTTTGACAAGCTGTTCCATTAGTTTACAAGAAAAAGATGTAAGTGAAATTGGACGATAATTTTCTTTTAGGCTTTTGGTGCCTTTTTAAACAGTAAGTTTAATAAAGCTATTTTTCAATCAAGTGGTAATTCTCCAAACTCAAAAAACATCTGAAAGTTTATTGCCAAAAGCTCAGCAATAACTTTAGCCAATCGTTTTAAAAAGTAAGATGGAAAACAATCAGTTGTTCAAGACAATTTGTTTGGGAGCTGTTTTAGGGCTTTAAATACCTTTTTTGTGGTCAATACAATGGTATCCAACTTCCCAATATTTGGTGGATTAAAATTTCGTAAAATATCATCATCATCAGTAAAAACGGAAGCAAAGTATTTTCCAAAAAGTACAACTTTTTCAAAATCTTCAGTTACAAAAGTCCCATCGTCTTTTTTAATTGGTGGGATACTTTGTTTTGTTTTAATTTTACTATTAACAAATTTATAAAAATTTTTTAAACCCCTGAATTTAGAATTTTTGTTTCTTTATTGGTGTTAAAATCTCTAACTTTATTTTTGCATACTTTGCAAATTTTTTTTGTACTCCTATCTTGATTTTTCATCAATATTATGCTTATGCCAAAGTTTCTTCTTTTGATTTTGTATTTTTCTTATATGTATTGGATATTGTCCAATTTTTTTCTTCTTTGTAAATAATTTTTTTCAAATGTCTATTGATTCCTAACAACAAAATATCCTAGAATCTTTGCCAAGCATTTTCTACTGTGCCACATTCTTCAAATAAAATTTTCCAGTTGATTGTAGATAAGTATAAACTTAGCATATCATAATCTGCTTTTAAAAAATCAGGTATGTAGTTTTGAATCTTATTCATAGGACTGTCAAATATTTTAAGATTAATTTCAGATAAAATAGTGTCATGGTCTTGTGAAAAACTGGGCGCAACAGTGACATTATTAAAAATTTCTCTATCGTTTGTGAACAAAAGATCCAGATAATAATGCCATATTTACTGATTTTAAAAATTAGATTTTTATGGCTGACAGTGTCAAAGGTTTTTGCGAAATCAACATGTAAAGCGTCTACACCCTTTTTATGATCAATCACTGATATCTAATCTTGCAAAGTGGTCAGAAGTTGTAGGCCAACGGACCTTTTGCTTAAGAAGCCAAACTGTTCCTTACTAATTAGATTTTTGTTTCGAAAATATTTTAAAATAAAGTCAAAAATTCTGAAGAAAAAAACGAAGTAAATGCTTCACATTTTTCTATACCACTTAAAACAATCGAACCATCAAATTTTTTATGGGGCCAATGATATTCTTGCAAGAGTTTAGCTTAGAGTTTACAAATTTATAAAACCCGTTAATACTTTTATTGTTTAAAACTTCGGATTCTTTTTTTTTCATAAAATTTTTTTAATGCCTGTTTCTACTTTTTATTTTAATATTTCCATTTGTCTGTGTTGGTAGTGGATATTTTTCTTTTTGAATACAAGATTTTTTTTTCAAAAGATGTTGAATATTTTTTAGATAGATAAATTTTGGTTTAATAACCGCTTATAAAGCAACATATCTTTCAATACAATTATTCAAAACTTTACAAAACTCCAAATATACAGATTCAATGTTGTCTTTATTTCGAAAAATTTTGTTCCAATTAAACTTTTTCAAGTGCTCTTTAATTTTTGAGAAATCCGCTTTTTTGTGGTCACGATATTTTTTAGTTTTTTTAATGGATTTATTCATTAAGAAAGTTACCAAAAATTTTATACCTACATGATCACAAGATGAGTTTAAAGGCTCAATTTCAGCTGTTTCAGCTATAAGGTTACTTTTTTGCAAAAAAATACGTCTAGTATATTACCAATGTCATGAGTAAGAAAATTCACAAATTGAAAAAACCCGTTTTCAATGATAGTGTCAAGTAATAATGTTTGGATTAAATCAGCCGAAATTACCGTAAATGGTTCCCATTTTATTTTAGGTGCATTAGAGTCACCTAATAGAATGGTAGGATAGTTAGCGTTTGTTAATAAACTTAGTAAATCCTGAAACAATAAAATATTATCTAAGTCTTCCTTATATGAATAATTTTTTGTTGGTGGTCGATAGTGACATATTATTCTAAGTTTGTCTTTAGCACCTATTAAATCAAGAACTAAACATTCGAGCGCATCATATTTAATGTTTAAAGAAATAGAAACAATTTTAATGCTTTTTTAATTAGCATACAAACTCCTCCGCCAATTTTTCCATTTATTCTGTTTTTTTTATAAATGGAATAGTTTGTATTTTCCACAAGTAATGATTTTAAAACAGAAAAATCAAGCCAGTTTTCAGTGATCGAAATAACGTCATACTTATTTTGAAAAAGAATAAATTTCAGACATTGAAGCTTATTTTTCAAGAATCGAGCATTGAAAAGCACACAAGAAATTCCAAACGTTTTACCTGTGCACCTGTTTCACAAATAACGTTTACCACCAGAGACAAAATTAGAATCCAACTTTGCAGAGTTATTTTAAAGTAATTGAGATGATTCTATCGTGGTGGATGATCTACGTGACACTGTGTTATCACGAGACGATCTAAGAACTTTCCACAAATCTGGTGATGATCCTGATTGTAGGATGAAAAAGCCTTCCAGAGAAACACCCGCATCTTCAGCTCGTTTTTTATAAAGTTTTTTAATTTTTTGTCTCTCCAGGAAGGTGAAGCTTCGGCGGATAAATAGATTTTTCTACGCTGGAAAGTTTCGCAGATTTTGTGCAGCCAACAAAGTGTGTGGAAAGTCCGCGGATCGTTCAAAATAACCTTTATTAGCCGTGTAGGATGGTTTGCAATCTGTCCCATTTGAAAAATTGAAGTAGGCCGTGGAACAGAATATCCTTCCTTGTAAGAACAGCAAGAAGATTGTGAATTCAATTCCTCATCAACTTTCTCCGAGTCTTCACGAAAATTTCCAATAACCAAAGCATTGTCATTTTCTTGACGACGCAACCCGGTTTTTAGCTGTGGCTTAGGTTTAGGAAAAACAACGGTTTTATTTAAATAACAAACTACTAAATATACATTTCATGAAAATTTTAGTTTGATATCAGGTTTTGTCAGGCTCAGGAATATGTTTCTTCCAGATAGGTTTTTACCCACATACGTTAAAGTGGTTGGTTGTATCAACGCCCTGTGAAATTATCGGTTTTTTTTACCAATATTTATCAGTTTAAACTGTTAAAACCGAAAGTTCTGACACTC
>JASAMX010017059.1:0-10948 GCA_030248175.1 Microlaimidae sp. YZB2_3
AAAAATAAACTTTTTGTTTTTTAAAAATTTTTAATTTTTACAATCAAAATTTTAAAATTTTCCAAAAAAACGTAAATTTTTAAAATCTTTATTTTTTCTAAATTTATACCAGTTTACCGATTTAAAAACATGAAACCAAACTCATATTTTCACATTATTTACCTGTCATACAGTCCATTTAATCATAATAAAATTATTAAAATAAAATTACCCTTTTTTGTATATCAACCATTTGAATGTCTAAAATTTTAGGAACTAATATATAAAATTCTGCAATTGTGATAATTTAAGTATATATTTCAAACCAAATTTTCTGTTATTAATGCTAAAATTAACTATTTATAAGTAAAAATACATAAACTTTCCAAAAATAAACTTTATTTTAAAAAATTTTTAATTTTTACAACCAAAATTTTACAATTTTCCAAAAAAAAAGTAAATTTTTAAAATCTTTATTTTTTCTAAACTCAACCAGTTTACCGATTTAGAAACATGAAACCAAACTCATATTTTCACATTATTTATCTGTCATACAGTCCATTTAATCATAATAAAATTATCAAAATAAAATTACCCTTTTTTGTATATCAACCATTTGAACGTCTAAAATAGTAGGAACTAATATATAAAATTCTGCAATTGTGATAATTTAGTTATACATTTCAAACCAAATATTCTGTTATTAATGCTAAAATTAACTATTTATAAGTAAAAATATATAAACTTTCCAAAAATAAACTTTATTTTAAAAAATTTTTAATTTTTACAACCAAAATTTTACAATTTTCCAAAAAAACGTAAATTCTTAAAATCCTTGTTTTTTCTAAACTCAACCAGTTTACTGATTTAGAAACACAAAATGTAGTGCATTTTATATTATTACTAACTAAATATAATATAGTTTTTGTTTTAATCCAGACCTGTGCACTGCACCTCCCCCCGGGATTTTATTGAGGGGGGGGGGGCGCCATAAAAGCTATTTACAGCATTTGGAAATTGGAAAACATATTATAATACCCCAAGTAGAAACAATGCAAGACTATGCACTTCGAAACTATAAAGAATATTTAGAAACATCTGAAATGAAATCAATTTTTCAACCACTTCAATCTGTTTCTGAAAGTTTAGAAACTGAAAGCAATGAAGAAATACAGGAAAAATTAATCATGCACCCTGGGTAAAATCCATTGTTCTAAACGGAAGGAATCCCCTGCGCATCAAAGGACACCAGGCGCATAAAGGTAGGCCCGCATTTATGTCAAATAACGCGCCCGCGCCTTTCTAATAACCCGCCCGCGGGGCATTCTTTTAGCCATATTTGCACCTTCATTTTGAAACCCTGTTTTGCCGCTTCTCCTCCGACAACCTAACCCACGGAGCAAAACATATATGACGTGATCATGAATACTATATGACATTTTAAAGGTAAAAAAATTCTGAGGTGTGGGATTTGCTTTGTCGGAAAGAAAGCCTTGTACCCCATTTACAGAGGAACAGAAAAGTTTTTTAATTGAAAAATTTAATCACGGCCAGGAAACGAGAGATAAATTTGACCCTACTGCAGTTGAAAAAGCAATGAAGATGGTAAAACTTCAAAATGGACAATACAGTTTTAACAGCAAGGAATATCTAAGCAGCTCCCAAATTGCTTCATTTTTTAGCAGATACTATTCAAAAATTAAGTCAAGTGCAATTCCACAACCTACTCAAAGCAGAGAAAATGTTTTGGAAGAGTTGATTAATAATGAAGAATGCATTACTCCAGATGAATACCTAGAAGATATAATAACACAAGAAGATGAAATGTTGGATAAAATTGAAACCAATAATGACAATTTTGTAGTAGATTAACACACCTTGGAGGGTCTGAAAATGTCCCCCTGGAATATTAGTGGCCCCTTCGCCCACAAATCAAAAAATATGGCGCCATTTTTGACCTATTATGACGCCATTGCAAAATTTTTGCAGTTTTTAGCCTATTTCAATGCATTTTAAGCTATTTTAGTCCTATTTCTACTTATTTTAAGTTTTTTTTGTCTTTTTCCATTCTTTTTTTTTTCTCTTTTTTTCCCTGCTTGTCCTCCCTTCGTTTTATTGCCCCCTCCCTCATTTCTAAAAAATGCTCCCTGTGCCTACCCCATTTTGAAATTGCCCCCTCAATACAATCCCGGGGGGCAGGTGCAGTGCACAGGTCTGGATTATAACAAAAACTATATTATATTTAGTTAGTAATAATATAAAATGCACTACATTTTGTGTTTCTAAATCAGTAAACTGGTTGAGTTTAGAAAAAATAAAGACTTTAAGAATTTACGTTTTTTTGGGAAATTGTAAAATTTTGGTTGTAAAAATTAAAAATTTTTGATAATAAAGTTTATTTTTGGAAAGTTTATATATTTTTACTTATAAATAGTTAATTTTAGCATTAATAACAGAATATTTGGTTTGAAATGTCATGTTCTAAATTATCACAATTGCAGAATTTTATATATTAGTTCCTCAAATTTTAAACATTCAAATGGTTGATATACAAAAAAGGGTAGTTTTTTTCATAATTTTATTATGATTAAATGGACTGTATGACAGGTAAATAATGTGAAAATATGAGTTTGGTTTTATGTTTCTAAATCGATAAACTGGTTAAGTTTAGAAAAAATAAAGATTTTAAGAATTTACGTTTTTTTGGAAAATTGTAAAATTTTAGTTGTAAAAATTAAAAATTTTTGAAAATAAAGTTTATTTTTGGAAAGTTTATATATTTTTACTTATAAATAGTTAATTTTAGCATTAATAACAGAATATTTGGTTTGAAATGTATAACTAAATTATCACAATTGCAGAATTTTATATATTATTTCCTAAAATTTTAGATATTTAAGTGGTTGATATACAAAAAAGGGTAACTTTATTTTGATAATTTTATTATAATTAAATGGACTGTATGACAGGTAAATAATGTGAAAATATGAGTTTGGTTTCATGTTTTTAAATCGGTAAACTGGTTGAGTTTAGAAAAAATAAAGATTTTAAAAATTTACGTTTTTTTGGAAAATTTTAAAATTTTGATTGTAAAAATTAAAAAAACAAAACTTCACCAACGTTGATTGAACTATAGGTAAATATTTCGCTTGCACTCATTTTTTGAAATACTGCGTTTAATCACCGGAATCGGACGGTTTCGGAAAGCTGCAAGGTGTGTAAAGTTTTTCGTTGACTTCTCCGAACAAACACAGCGGCTGATGTCCGACGAAAAACCAGAAGACGAGCGGATTTTCGAAAAAAATTGGAAACGCTCCCATAATATTCACTTCCCACCGAACGGCATTGGAATTTTAGCATTTAGAATAAAAAATATCACATCAATCTGGATGACCTATCAAAACAATCTAAAAGAAATAATGTTTTATGTTCATTCGGAGCTTCAATGTCCGAAGCTTCGAGGAAACTCTCGGAATTACGGAGCTCCGCAGTTTTAATTGGTTTATAAACAATTTTGGATAATTTCGTGGATTATTTTATCAAAATTTTATTGTAAAAATTATTTTATTTTAAATTTTATTAATAACAATAGAAACAGTCTCACATAAAATGTGGATAAAATAGTTAAGAAGATAATGCAATCCTAAATACTTATTTAAATGGTGAAGCTAGGGAGCTCCATAGCTCCCTTCACTTAAAACAGGCAGAGCTCCGGAGCATAATATTATAGATCACTAACATCATTAATTTTAATGATAAAAAAACCTTTGTTAAATTACTCATTTATAAAGCGGAGTTTTAAAAATTTTATAGCTCTCTTTATTTTTAAAACCCTCAGCTCTTGAGCGCAATATTAATGGGTAGCATCATTGTTAACAAGAATATACAACACAAGAGAATGTCCGACTGTGCACTAAATTTTTGACCAAAATTTTGCGAGAAAACTCGCACTTTCAAATTCATGTGCGACTTTTCTTTCAAAAATCCGCCATTTTCTGCTAGTTTTCCCGCGCTGCGAGTTTTAACACAGTGTTAGTCTTCTTGCAGTGGGGACTGTGACTTCTTTCGCACTGTATACGGCTTTATTTGCACTGCGATTATTTTAGCACTGCGAGTCTGGCTGCACAACAAAAAAAAAAAAAAAACAAAGCGGAGCGAAAGTTTTGTGTTTAAATGAGTAAAAGTCGTTTTTTCATCTTAAGATGTTAAAACTTTTTAGTTTTAATAAAACAAAGTAACTCTCCAACGTTTTAAAATTAAATAAAACAAGTTTTGATGTGTTTTACCCTATTTAAAATGACCACCAGCGTCTGTATTTTTTTGCTATGCAGTTAGACTTGCAGTGCGAATAAAGCAGCATAGAGTGCGAAAGAAACCGCACTTCCCACTGCAAGAAAACTAACACTGTGTCAAAAATCGCAGTGCGGAAAAATTAGCAGAAAATGGCGGATTTTTGCGAGAAAAGTCACACACGAATTCAAAAGTGCTACTTTTTTCGAAAAATTTTGATCAAAAGCTTAGTGTACAGTCGGACATTCTCTTGTGTTATATATTCTTGTTGTTTTAATAATAATATATTTAAAATTTTTAAAAACTAGATAAGCAAAAACAAACTCTATCCGTTTGTTTTTTTAGCCGAGAATTTTAGCCCGAATAGATCCTGTCGTAAAATTGACAAATTGCCGGTTCGGTCGGATTAGAAAACCGCAAATGACATTAAATTTGAAAAATTATGCAAATCGGTTATGTTGCTGAAAACCGAATGTGACGTTTACGCGTAATAGGAAGTTTTACTTTGTAGCAAATCGTCAAAAAAAAAATGACAATCCATACAAATTAACTATTTGGGCAACATCCCAGGAGGCCTGGTGGGCTTCACGCCGGAGCAATTATACGACTTATCAGCTTTATCATCGGGGGTTTATCAGATGCATAATAAGCGTCGTTTGTCACCAGTTGATAACGCTATGCTTTTGCCAATATCATTGGATATAATATTGGCAATAATATATTAAGCGAAAACGCTTTTTTCCGGAATTGCACAATAAATCAATCCAAAGATTTTTTTAGTTAAATGAGAATTTTATTGACTTTGTAATTCGGTATGTTATTATATACAAAAAAACTTCCTTGTAACATAAATATTTCAAATAAAAACCACATTTAGAGACAAATTGGTTCTCATCTTGTGTAAGTGCATTATATATCAATTCCAACCCTATATAAACCAAACAAGTTACTTTTAATTTTTTTTAATTTGATAAAAAAGGTTCTTAAATTTACATAGTGGGGCTTACTATCTCTATAATAATAGTTTGTTTTTTTTAATGGAAACTTTTCAAAAAGTTAAATTTTGAGCAGAAAAATTTAAAAAACAAAAAATAAATTAGGCTTTTTTCATTAAATATACACACAAAAAATACCATCACAAATAATTCTCAGACTATACTAAAAAAATTATTGAGTACATAAATAAGTTTTCAAAATAAGACACCTGAGACAAAACTTTTTCTCGCCAAATATTAATTTAAGTGCCCACTATCCTGTAGCATTTTAGTTAATTTTGCTAAAAAAGCTTACTTTTCCCTAAATGTATTTGAATTTTCATTTTTTTTAGTTTTTAGTTTATTATTAAACTAAATTTAAAACTAGAAAAATTTTATCACTTTTAAAACTTTTTTTAAAAAATTGGAAGAACTAAAAAAAACACAAAAAAACTTGGTATTTGGAAATTTTTTCTTCCCGTTTGCCAAAAGACGTTTAAATAAAACAGTATGTCATTATTTTTTTGTGTTTTTTTTCGCAACCTTTTATGGATCTCCGATTTGTCTGCTGCGGAAAAAATTAAACAGGGTTTTATTGTTTTTTGGAAAAACCTGGAAGTCACATAATCAGCCATTTAACGTTCATAAGCTCTATTTTTAAAATTGGCGAAAAAAAAGGGCCGAAGAATTATTTCCAGTGGTTTTTTTCGTAAAATATTCGTTTATTTTCTACCAATAATATTTTGATATTATTTATATAAAAAAACATAAAATGTGCGATATAATTAGTGTTTTCAACCTTAGCCTGAATTTTTTTAGTGTTTGCTTTCACCATGTTTAAAAGAATTAATGTTTTTTTATAAACTAAAAGATTATTATTCTGGTAAATAAAGTCTTTGCAGCAAAGTCCAGTCTTACTTTCTGTGATTTTTCTTTATTATTTTACTTTTTATGAATTTTTGTAAACATTTACTTTGCCGTTATTTTCAAATGACGCGTATAATTAAACTATGGAGATTCACGACGGTTAATTCAATGCATACAAAGGTTTCGAGAAGATTTAAAATAATTTGTATATGAGGGTGGTTAGGGAAAAAAACACAATCATAAATACAACTAAAACAACATAAACATAAAACAATTTTTTTGAAAAAAAACACAGCTGCTTGTGCATATTTTTTTTCTTCCTAATTTTTTCCGGTCGTATAAAAATTATTTTTAAATCGCCTCGAGACCTTTTTGTACATTGAATTAACTGTCGTGATTCCCCAAAGAATGATTAATTGATTGATTAGTGAACTTGCAATATTTGGCTCCCGGTCCATTTTGCTCTCACTTACTCAAACCGATTTGTTTTTCATTGTGATTACAAAATTTTTAACTATAATTTTTTTTGTTTGGAAACAAAACAAACCGTTATCTAACTATAAATGATCGTTATTATTGATTAACATAACTTAAGAAATTAAAATTAAAAAAGTGTTACCCTCTTATTCTGCATGAACGAGGAATATATTTCTCGTATACTATGATCCCCACTAGTGATGGGCGGAACTACGGAACTTCCGGAACACCAGAACCGGAACCAGAACCGGAATTGAGATTTTCCAAAAAACCGGAACAGGAACCGGAACCGGAATTGAAATTTTTCAAAAATCCTAAACAGGAACCGGAACCGAAATTTCAAATTTTGGCCGGAACATCCGGAACCCGGAACCGAAACTACCTATCACACTGTGAAACTTCCGGAACACAGGAACCGGAACCAGATTTGGAATTGAGATTTTGCAAAAATCCGGAACAGGAACCGGAACCGGCATTGAGATTTTCCGAAAATCCGGAACAGGAACCGGAACCGTAATTGAGATTTTACAAAAAATCCGGAACAGGAACCGGAATTCTAAATTTTGCCCGAAACATCCGGAACCCGGAACCGGAACCAGAACCGGAATTGAGATTTTCCAAAAATCCGGAACAGGAACCGGAACCGGAATTGAAATTTTTCAAAAATCCTAAACAGGAACCGGAACCGAAATTTCAAATTTTGGCCGGAACATCCGGAACCCGGAACCGGAACTACCTATCACACTGTGAAACTTCCGGAACACAGGAATCGGAACCAGATTTGGAATTGAGATTTTGCAAAAATCCGGAACAGGAACCGGAACCGGAATTGAAATTTTCCGAAAATCCGGAACAGGAACCGGAACCGGAATTGAAATTTTCCAAAAATCCGGAACAGGAACCGGAACCGGAATTGAAATTTTCCGAAAATCCGGAACAGGAACCGGAACCGGAATTGAAATTTTCCAAAAATCCGGAACAGGAACCAGAACCGGAATTGAGATTTTCCAAAAATCCGGAACAGGAACCGGAACCGGAATTGAAATTTTGCAAAAATCCTAAACAGGAACCGGAACCGAAATTCCAAATTTTGCCCGGAACATCCGGAACCCGGAACCGGAACTACCTATCACACTGTGAAACTTCCGGAACACAGGAACCGGAACCAGATTTGGAATTAAGATTTTGCAAAAATCCGGAACAGGAACTGGAACCGGCATTGAGATTTTCCAAAAATCCGGAACAGGAACCAAAACCGTAATTGAGATTTTCCAAAAATCCGAACAGGAACCGGAACCGGAATTCCAAATTTTGGCCGGAACATCCGGAACCCGGAACCGGAACTGTCCATCACTAATCCCCATCCTTTTGGTCCGAGTACATTTTCCGTCTGCTGCTATTTTAAGAAAGCGTTATTCCTTTACAAAAATTACGCCTTAAATTAAAAAAAAACAAAAACAAACAGACACCAACCACTTTATACGAGTTTTTTAAGCGTTTAAGCGCATCAAATAATCCAATACAACAAAAGCCCTAAGCAAGTCAATGTCTAAAGTTTTAAAATCTCATTATTTAAAGGTGCGGTGCGGAGTCAAACATGTTGTTTTCAATTTTGATAATTTTTTGTAAAAACATTACTCCTGCTCCCAATAATCCCCAAAAATTTTTTCAACAAAATATCTCCAGTGGTTCAGGAGTTCTGTACGTGACAGATTGCTAAATGGGTATAACAATTTACGCTACAAATTATGCATTCAAAAAAGCGGCTACTTTATACTTTTTTTGATATCTTGATCGCTAAGATTGGTGCAATATTTGTGGGATTATTGCGTTTCCCGTACAAAAAACCTACAATTTTTTCATTAAGAACACCAAACGACGGCAGTAATTTTGAGAAGTTTGCCCAACCTTTCTTTCCGTCACTTCATGTTTGTAGCGAAAACAAAAAACGCAATAGCTCGACAAATACTGCACCAATCTTAACGATCACGGTATCAAATTAAAGTAGAAAGTAGCCGCTTTCTTTGAGTGCATAATTTGTAGCGTAATTGTTATACCCATTTAGCAATATCTAGCATACAGAACTCCTGAACCACTGGAGATATTTTGTTGGAAAAATTTTCAGAGACGTCTGGGAGCAGGAGTAATATTTTTACAAAAAATTCTGGGAAATTGGGGAGACAACATGTTGAGCTCGCCGCGCACCTTAATATGAGATTTTAAAATTTTTAGACATTGACTTTGCTTAGGGTTTTTTGTTGTATTGGATTCTTGATGCGCTTTTAAACGCTTAAAAACTCGTATAAAGTGGTTGGTCTATGTTGTTTTTGTTTTTTTTTAATTTATTAAGGTTTTAATTTAATTTTTTATTATAAAAAGGAATAACGCTTTCTTAAAAAATCACCGGCAGACGGAAAATGTACTCGGACCAAAGGAATGGGGGTGAGTGATGGACAGTTCCCGGTTCCGGGTTCCCGTGTTTCCGGCCAAAATTTGGAATTTCCGGTTCGTTTGGATTTTTGGAAAATCTCAATTTACCGGTTTTGCCGTTCCATATTCCGGATTTTTGAAAATTTTCAATTTTTCCCGGTTTTGCCGGAAATTTGCCGGATTTTCAAATTTTTAAATTTGCAAATATTCTGGTTAAGTTCCATTTATATTGTTCCGGAAGTTTAGCAGTGTCTGATAGGTCATTTCCGGTTCCGGGTTGCCGGATGTTCCGGGCAAAATTTGCTGAAATTTTCAGAATTCCGGCTAATATTTTTCAGGATTTTTGGAGAATTTTCAATTTGCCAGTTTGCTGCTGTTCCAGATTTGCCGGAAATTTTGTCAATTTGCCGGTTCTGCAATTTGCCGGTGTTCCGGATTTTTTGGAAAATTTCAATTTGCCGAGTTTAAGTTTGCCGGTTCTAGTTTTGTATTCCGGATTTTTGGAAAATTTTGAATTGCCGGAATTTCCCGGCAAATGTTCAGGATTTTTGGAAAATTTCAATTTGCCGGTTTTCGGTTTTCCCGGTATTTTTCCGGATTTTTGGAATCTCAATTCCAAATCTGGTTTTTTTCAATTTCCTGTGTTCCCGGAAGTTTCACCGTGTAAAAATAGGTAGTTCCGGAATTTCCCGCCAAGTGTTTCCGGCCAAAATTTGAAATTTCAGTTCCGGTTTCCTGTTTCTAGATTTTTTGAAAAATTTGCCGATTTGCCGTTCCGGTTATTGTCCAAAATTGTTTTGGAAAATTGTCGATTTGATTTGTCGGTTTCCGGTTTGCCTACAATGTTTAAAAAGCAAAGTTTGTCGATTTGCCGGTTTCCTATACAAATTTTTTGTTGAGAATTGTCAATTACATTCCGGTTATTGTTTCCGGGATTTGCGGAAAAATCTAGAAATGCCGGTTCCGGTTACTGTTGGATTTTTGCAAAATCTGCAATTCAAATCTGTCATTTACAGTTCCTGTGTTTCCCGGAAGTTTCACAGTGTGATAGTAGTTTTTTCGGTTCCGGGTTCCGGAATGTTCCGGCCGAAGATTTGAAATTTCATTTCCCGTTTTATTGTTTAGATTTTGAAAAATTCAGATTTGCCGGTTTGCCGGTTATGTTCCGGTTTTTTGGAAAATCTCAATTCCGGTTTGCTCCTTTAAGCTCTGTGATGTTCCGGAAGGCAGTGGTTCGCCCAGATCCGCTAGTGGGATAATAGGTATACAAAAAGTGTAGTTATACGGTTAGTGCAATGAGCACTTTTTTTAATTTTAATTTCTTAAGTTATGTTAATAATAATAACGATCATTTATAGTTATTGGGGATGACGGTTGTTTGTTTCCAAAAACAAAAAAAAATTATAGTTTGAAATTTTGTGAGTCACAATGGACGAAATAGTTTAAGTAAGTGAGAGCAAAATGGACCGGGAGCCGAATATTGCAGAGTTTCGCTAATTCAAATTCAATTAATCATTTCTTGGGGAATCGCGACAGTTAATTCGATGCTACAAAAAGGTCTCGAGGCGATTTAAAAATAGATTTTTATACAACAGAAAAGTACAGAAGAAAAAAAAATACACAAGCAGCTGTGTTTTTCCGGAAAAATTTTATGTTTATGTTGTTTTAGTTGTATTTATGAATTGTTTTTCTTGACCACCCTAGTATACAAATTATTAGATCTTCTCAAAAGCCTTTTGCTAATGCATTGAATTAACCGTCGTGAATCTCCATCAGTTTAATTATACGCGTCATTTGAAATTGAGCACAAAGTAAATGTTTTCAAAAATTCATGAAAATTAAATAATAAAGAAAAATCACAGAAAGTAAGACTGGACTTTGCTGCAGAAGACTTTATTTACCAGAATAATTTTGGTTTTATAAAAAACATT
>JASAMX010017061.1:0-10191 GCA_030248175.1 Microlaimidae sp. YZB2_3
TACGCTATGGGGAAAATGTTTTACGTTTGCATAGAAATGCTGAGCGTTTGGATTACAGCCTACAAAAAGCCAGACTTGATCTTCAATTCCTTTATACGTGTCGTGACTATAGTCTTATTCCTCACTTCCTTCGTTTTAAATTGTCTAATCCCAAATTGCAAAGATCATCAAGCTATTCCCAATGTCAAAAAAGACTCTTACTTAAAGAAATTCAACTTAAAATGGGCATTGTTCCAAGTCTTCAAAATCAATTTCACACAGTTTTATCTTCTCTTAAAAACTCCGTCTCAGCACTTGATTTTTTACACCTCTCGACAATTATTTCTAAATCAACCAATAAAGAACTGGAAAAACATCGCCAAATCCAGCATACTAAATTTGAGAAACTACAATTGGAACACTCAAAACGGACTCATGACCCTGGTTTTACTATTCATAATTTTTCTTCTGTCGTTTTATCACAACTACAAGAAAAAGTTTTATCAAAAGGTCTTAACTTTGCTCTTCCACCTAAAAATCTTAAAGAATGGGATTATTTTTTGCTTTTTAGAAGTTTATATGATCGTCGTATATGCTACGTCATGGAAATAAGATTTTTAGAGCAGTTTAAAAGTATGTATGGATGTTTATAAGAAATGAATCTCCAAACATGTTTATGGATTGAGTAATGAAAGGGAATTAAAAATATAAGGATTTAATAATTAAAAATTGAAAAGGGAATTATAGTTTATTGGATGAATTTTATAATGAGAAAATGTTTATTTATTGATGAAATTTAAAAATGATATTAATCAATGATTAATGGATGTTTTTTTTGTTAAAATGAAAAAAGATCGCTATCTTTTTAAAATTAAAGAAGGATATTTTGAGATTATATGAAAAAATCGCATTGGGCAAAGGGAGAAGAGGAAGGAAAAATAAAGAGGATGTCCCCTCGTTTTTATCTTCAGGGTGTGTTATTTAGCAAGTTTTGGTCAGTTTTCTCGATTCCCACAAGGGGAAAGGAAAGAAGTTTTATCTAATGAAGTTTTCATGGCCAGTTTCGACATCAAATCCCTTTTTACCAACATTCCTTTAACAGAAACTGTAAAAATTTGTGCAGATAGTTTGTTTGGAACTGAAAATTGTCCTAGTGGTTTTACCTGTAAAACTGACTTTTTATCTTTTATACAGCTCGCTGTTCAAAACAATATATTTCTTTTTGGATCCAATATTTATCAACAAACAGATGGTGTGGCCATGGGATCCCCTTTAGGACCAGTTTTAGCCAACATTTTTCTGTCTTATCATGAAACAAAATGGTTGGATAATTGTCCGTCAGATTTCAAGCCTCTTTTCTACCGTCGTTATGTAGATGACTGTTTTATCATATTTAAGTCTAATCTCACGTGCCTAAGTTCCTTAAGTATCTAAATTTACAACATAATTCTATTGAGTTCACAGCTGAGAATGAGCGTAATGGTGTTTTACCCTTTTTAGATATGTCTGTTTCTAAGGAAAACGATAGTTTTGTCACCTCAGTTTATAGGAAACCAAGTTTCAGTGGTGTGTATTCAAACTTTGACAGTTTTATTCCTATGAGTTTTAAAATCGGTCTTGTTTTAACTTTGTTGCACAGGTCTTATATGTTATGTAGTTCTTATATTAAGTTTCATTCTGAGGTACAAGTTTTAAAGCAATTTTTAATGAAGAATGGCTACCCTTTGTATCTTATTGATTCTTGTATAAGGAGGTTTTTGTTTAAAATATTTAGTAATAAAAAGCCTTTAGTTTTATCTGTTGAGAAAAAAACCACTAGTTATTGTTTTACCTTATCTTGGCATTAACTCACTAAGTCTTGATAAGAAACTTAGGAAACTATTTTAAATTCTGTTTTACCTTAGGATTGTATATAAATCGTCTAATCGTCTGTCTGTTTACTTTCCTTTCAAAGATGAAATTCCATTGTGTCTGAGATCTCGGGTGGTATATAAATTTCAGTGTAGTGGGTGTTCTTCCACTTACATCGGCCAAACGGTCCGACATCTAGCCACCAGAGTCTCAGAACACATTGGTATTTCAGCTAAAACGGGGCGATCTATTCTATCTAAACAGTCAGCCGTTTATGACCATATTTTATCATGTACAAGTTCAGTTTTACCATGTCTTAATAATTTTAGTATAGTTTCATCTGCTTCTAATGAGTTTTCTCTTAAGTTAAAAGAAAGTTTTTGTATAAGAGTAGAAAAACCAGTTTTAAATAAAAATATTTCTAGCATGGATTTGGCTTTGTTTTAAGTTAAAATAATTTTGTTTAGTAGGCATTGTCTTATTTGTTTTTCCCGTAACTATGTTTTTTGATGTTTCAGTTTTATTTGACCTTTCTGCATTTTTATCTGTGTTTACTTTTTTATCCTATTGTATTGTGTGTTTTATCTGTATCTTGTCTTTATTTTACCGCTTTTATCTGCGCGTTTTAATATTTATTTGTAGTTCTCTACTTCTTTTTTTCTTTTCTGCTATAAATCTAATTTATATATTTTAATTTTTAAATTTTATGTAGTTTATGTACTTTTTTGTCTATTTTACTAATTTTTTTGTATACCTTTTTGTAATTTATCTAATTTAAATTGCATTTTAATATTATATTTATTTAGATGTATTACTGATGATGAGTATAGTCATACTCAAAAGCTCTATTAATGGTGTCAAGAATAAACGTTTTATCTTACGTTTTAATTCCATAACATATTTTTGCTATTTGTCTCAAACAAACAAATTTTAGTATATGACAAACGGACTCACGGAGTAGCACGAAGTAGTAATATAAAAGGATTAGACTTTTATCAGACTCTGATATATCAAATTTAAGATAACTTAGTTCATAATAGTTCAAAGTATTTATAGACCACCAATGGGCGCAAGACTGTAAATATTTAGTTTTTTAATCTTTTTTAAAACATAGATGTATACATTAAGCTTTTATTAGATTTTGTTTTTTAAGGTGTTATCAAATCGGTGAAATATATATTTTTATTAGACCCCATCCTAATTAGAGCGACATTGAACATAGCCAGTTATAACATAGTTCCGCAATCGTCGCTCTCGACAAATATTATTATTTTGAGACAACTCCAGTTTTGATTAAACATGTCACCTTATTAATTAGAGTTATAATTTAAAACTGGCGGGTGGTGGTGTAACGTAGCACAATAATTAAAGAAGCAATGAAGCTAAATATCACGGATTCAAATTTTGTATTGCCCAATTTTCACCCAAAAATATAAATTTATTTCGTTTTTTTTTCTTCAAAAATTCCAATTATTCGGTTTCGTATTTCTGAATTGGACATTTAAATATCAGCGGCGAAATAAGTTTTTTTTTCTGTATAACGGTATCACGGTACTAGTTGGGATTATACGGCTCTTGAATTATGGCGTATTCCAACTAAAAACTGTCCTATCAGTATGGTTGAATTATATCTGGCTGACGCTGAAAATTAGAGTGCAGACTTGAGGGGACCAATTATAATTGTGCGGTAATGACGTGTTTTTTTTAAACAAATAAGAACGCAGAATTTTTTTTTAATTCCATTTTTTCACAAAATATACCAAAATTAACCAACTTTAGCTCCTAAAAAATTTGCATTTAGGTTACAAATTAAGTAATCTGATAAATAATTATTAAAATAGAGTTTTTAATCTTTGTTATTAATCCGCTTTAGTAAAAAATTTTGGATGTTTTTGTTGTTAAATAGTCGTTCAATACTGCAAATATCGGGGTCAGCTAGATTTTATTTGTCTGTAGAGTCGGCATAGGCATATAATAGATAATTTTTTTAACAAATCTGAAATAAGCAGCAGAATAATGTTAGCGTAATGGTTATTGGGGTAGCAAAGTTAAACGAAATAAGCAGTTACGTATTTTGTTCGTTTAAAAAATTTTTATCCGGCAAACGCTACTTTAAAACTAAAGAAAGATTTTTAATAATTATTTTGTGAACTATATTCAAAAGTGAACTGTTTTAGCGAGGAAGAAATAAGAGACTAGCCGTTTTCATTAACGTAACGAGCACTTACATTTTATTTGTTGCCAAGAGTTTTTTATCCAGAAATCACGATTTTAAAAGCGAAGAACTATTTTTCAAATTATTTTGGTGAACTTTTTTCATAAGGAAAAATGGAGGACTGGGAAACCGGATGAGCACTTAACTAACATTTAATATTTTTTATTTAGGAATTTTTTATCAAGCAACCGCCACTTTAAACCCGAAGAACTATTTTCCAAATTATTTCGAGTGAACTATATTCAGAAGTGAACTATTTTCGAATGGGCGACTGGCCGCGCCCGGCTTTCACTACCGTAACTAGTGCGGAGGAGGAAACGGAGCGAACGGAGTTTTTTCACAAACTTCATGGATTCTTGACCCGTTGTTTGAAAGAAGGCCTCCTGCCTAATGGGGAGCTTCACGAAGAGGTTATTTTTTTTCTAATTTTAACCATTTTGCTAATATGCAAAAAAAATTTCAAACAAGAAACTACACGAAGCGGTTATTGTTTTTATTTTAAGCATTTGACCATTTTACTAATATCAAAAAATTTAAAAGAGGAAGCTTTACGAAGACGTTGGTATTTAATTTTTAAGCATTTTAAGCAATTTGCTAGTATGCAAATAACTTTTAGAACGCTTTATTCCCAATGCCTCTTTATATAGTTTTAATTCTCGGAGTGGGGTTTTTCTTCATCGATATTATTTTTACGAAATTGATTTATTTTAAGCAATATGGGACTTGTTTCACACTGCTCTGTTACACGCGCTTTTCTTAGTTTATATTAATAAACTGAATGCCGAAGCGTAATTGTAAAGCTTTTAACAGTTTCACAGCAAAAAAATGTGCCAGTTAAGGCCCGTTCACACTATACGCACAATGGAAAATGCACGATGCATAATGCACAATGCACGATGCACAATGCATTATAGGTACCTTGCACTGGAACTCGGTTTATACATGAAGTATGCAATAAACATAGCGAGTCACCATAATGGATAAAAATCGTATCTCCTACTTATCTTTTGTAGTATGCAGATCAACCGATCGAAATTTCGCGCGCTTTCGAGTGTTGATCTGCATACTACAAAAGATAAGTAAGAGATACGGTTACTACCCATTATGGTTACTCCTATGTTTATTGCATACTTCATGTATAAAGCGATTTCCAGTGCAAGGTGCCTATAGTACTTGTTCACACTTACGTACAATGCATAATGCTTCAAAACGAATTTTTAGCCAAAACTATTCTTAAATACGGTTTAAAATGATTATTTCACGTATTAAAAAACAAAACCTAACAAGAATAGTGTTGCTGTATATTAGGGTATCTGACTTAATTTCGGCCAGGCCTTAATTTCGGCCACCAATTTAGGGTGTTAAAAAATTGGCTTATTTTTAGAACACAAAAGAACTAGCACAAAAGTAATTGGATTAATGTTGAATAAAGTGTTTTTGCAAAAGTTTTTTATTTTTGTTATTCTGCATTATCAACATTTTCATACAAAAAGTGATTTTTTTGTGATTTTCTTAATTTTTGCTTTGTGTTTAAACTGCATCAAATTTAGAACGAAGCACAATATAACCTTAAAATATCTTCTGTTTAAGGCTCAAAGTTGTTAATTTTCATGTTTTGATATTTTCTTCAAAATCACTTTGCAACGCGTTTTTACTAACTGCGCATTTTAAGATTCCGTTAATTTCGGCCACCTTAAAATTTAGGTGAAAGAACCCGCCGTTTTTTACTGTTTTTAAATATCATCGTACTACCGTATTTATAAAGCATTTTTTTGCTCGTTTGACTTTTTTGACGTTTTTTAAGCCAAAAATAAAAATTCGACAAAAAATACAGGTTATTAAAACTTGTTTTTTGAGGTTTTGACATAATTATTTAAAGTCTTGCTAATAACTATTAAAGCTTGCAAACGGGAAAAATTAAGTTATATGTACCAAGAACAATACCTAAGGATAAATTTGCAACCTTTAAAAATTTTTATTGTTCAGTTTGGCAATAGTTATAGCCAGTTTTTTCTAGGTGGCCGAAGTTAATGGCTCGCGCCTTTATTTCGGCCACTATAAAAATAGAACTTTAAACCTCTACTGATCTTTAAGTGTAACAGAAATTTTAAAATTTTGCAATGGAATAACAAAAATAGCTATCGTTTGATTTTTAGACCAAATGTTGGGTCGATTGGAAAAACCTGAAAAAACTTATCCAAAAAAATAAAAAAAGGTGGCCGAAATTAAGTCAGTTACCCAATTAATGTTACTTAATAAAAATTACTTTTGTAACAAAATAGTATTTTTTTTTTTTTTTTTTTTTTTTTTTTTTTTTTTTTTTTTTTTTTTTTTCTTTTTATATATTTTTTTTTTTTTTTTTTTTTTTTTTTTTTTTTTTTTTTTTTTTTTTTTTTTTTTTTTTTTTTTTTTTTTTTTTTTTTTTTTTTTTTTTTTTTTTTTTTTTTTTTTTTTTTTTTTTTTTTTTTTTTTTTTTTTTTTTTTTTTTTTTTTTTTTTTTTTTTTTTTTTTTTTTTTTTTTTTTTTTTTTTTTTTTTTTTTTTTTTTTTTTTTTTTTTTTTTTTTTTTTTTTTTTTTTTTTTTTTTTTTTTTTTTTTTTTTTTTTTTTTTTTTTTTTTTTTTTTTTTTTTTTTTTTTTTTTTTTTTTTTTTTTTTTTTTTTTTTTTTTTTTTTTTTTTTTTTTTTTTTTTTTTTTTTTTTTTTTTTTTTTTTTTTTTTTTTTTTTTTTTTTTTTTTTTTTTGTATTTTTTTTTTTTTTTGTTTTGTTTTTGTTTTTTTTTTTTTTTTTTTTTTTTTTTTTTTTTTTTTTATTTTTTTTTTTTTTTTTTTTTTTTTTTTTTTTTTTTTTTTTTTTTTAGGCTAATAAACAAATTTCAAAAAAATAAATTGAAAAAAAAACTAAGCGTTTTAAAAGGTGATGGTATGGTTAACATAACAAGGGGGAACAAATACTGTGCATCAGAGAGCGATTAAAAAAATCCAAACTTTTTTTTATTTTTTTTTTTTTTTTTTTTTTTTTTTTTTAAAAAATTTCATTCATTACATAATGTACTTTTTTTTTTTCTGATGAGGGGTAAAGGCGGGATAGCCAGATAAAAATTTGGGGGGGGGGGGGGGGGGGGGGGGGGGGGGGGGGGGGGGGGGGGGGGGGGGGGGGGGGGGGGGGGGGGAGGTATCCGGATGCTTTTTTTAGGGTTGAAAAAAAAATTGACATATTATATGGTTGTAAAGATTTTCCTTTGGGGAATCTGAATCTTAATGCAATTAAAACGTAAGATAAAACGTTTATTCTTGACACCATTAGTAGAGCTTTCGAGTATGACTATACTCATCATCAGTAATACATCTAAATAAATATAATATTAAAATGCAATTTAAATTAGATAAATTACAAAAAGGTATACAAAAAAAATTAGTAAAATAGACAAAAAGGTACATAAACTACATAAAATTTAAAAATTAAAATATATAAATTAGATTTATAGCAGAAAAGAAAAAAGAAGTAGAAAACTACAAATAAATATTAAAACGCGCAGATAAAAGCGGTAAAATAAAGACAAGATATAGATAAAACACACAATAGGATAAAAAAGTAAACACAGATAAAAATGCAGAAAGGTCAAATAAAACTGAAACATCAAAAAACATAGTTACGGGAAAAACAAATAAGACAATGCCTACTAAACAAAATTATTTTAACTTAAAACAAAGCCAAATCCATGCTAGAAATATTTTTATTTAAAACTGGTTTTTCTACTCTTATACAAAAACTTTCTTTTAACTTAAGAGAAAACTCATTAGAAGCAGATGAAACTATACTAAAATTATTAAGACATGGTAAAACTGAAGTTGTACATGATAAAATATGGTCATAAACGGCTGACTGTTTAGATAGAATAGAACGACCCGTTTTAGCTGAAATACCAATGTGTTCTGAGACTCTGGTGGCTAGATGTCGGACCGTTTGGCCAATGTAAGTGGAAGAACACCCACTACACTGAAATTTATATACCACCCGAGATCTCAGACACAATGGAATTTCATCTTTGAAAGGAAAGTAAACAGACAGACGATTAGACGATTTATATACAATCCTAAGACTAACCTGAGGTAAAACAGAATTAAATAATTTTCTAAGTTTCTTACTAAGACTTAGTGAGTTAATGCCAAGATAAGGTAAAACAATAACTAGTGGTTTTTTCTCAACAGATAAAACTAAAGACTTTTTATTACTAAATATTTTAAACAAAAACCTCCTTATACAAGAATCAATAAGATACAAAGGGTAGCCATTCTTCATTAAAAATTGCTTTAAAACTTGTACCTCAGAATGAAACTTAATATAAGAACTACATAACATATAAGACCTGTGCAACAAAGTTAAAACAAGACCGATTTTAAAACTCATAGGAATAAAACTGTCAAAGTTTGAATACACACCACTGAAACTTGGTTTCCTATAAACTGAGGTGCTAAAACTGTCGTTTTCCTTAGAAACAGACATATCTAAAAAGGGTAAAACACCATTACGCTCATTCTCAGCTGTGAACTCAATAGAATTATGTTGTAAATTTAGATACTCAAGGAACTTAGGCACGTGAGATTTAGACTTAAATATGATAAAACAGTCATCTACATAACGACGGTAGAAAAGAGGCTTGAAATCTGACGGACAATTATCCAACCATTTTGTTTCATGATAAGACAGAAAAATGTTGGCTAAAACTGGTCCTAAAGGGGATCCCATGGCCACACCATCTGTTTGTTGATAAATATTGGATCCAAAAAGAAATATATTGTTTTGAACAGCGAGCTGTATAAAAGATAAAAGGTCAGTTTTACAGGTAAAACCACTAGGACAATTTTCAGTTCCAAACAAACTATCTGCACAAATTTTTACAGTTTCTGTTAAAGGAATGTTGGTAAAAAGGGATTTGATGTCGAAACTGGCCATGAAAACTTCATTAGATAAAACGTCCAAATTTCCTATTTCTTTTGCAAACGAAAATGAATCTTTGATAGTATATTGGTTGGTGGAAATTGGAGATAAAACTGGAACCAAAAACTTTGCTAAATTAAACGTAGCAGTCCCAATAGAAGATAAAATTGGACGGAGGGGGCATCCTAGCTTGTGAATTTTTCCTAGTCCATACATTCTGCCCGGTTGTGACCCAGAAGGTGCAATCTTTTCATATAAATCTTCAGAAATAATTCCTTGGCGTTTAAATTTTAAAAGAGATGAGCGAATCTTTTGTTCATGGTTTGAAACAAAGGTAAAACAGCCATTAGATGCATTGGGATTAATATCAATTTTTGAGAATTTTGAGGAGTCAGATAAAATAGTAAGCATTTTCTCATTATAAGAAGTTCGATCCAATAAAACTATAGAGTTCCCCTTGTCAGATTTCTGAATTATTAAATCCTTATGAGTTTTTAATTCCCTGATTGCATTGAACTCAGCTCGTGATAAAACATTGGGTTTGGGAGATTCATTGTATTTATAAAACGAGGCCATAGCATACTGTTTAAGACTGGCCCTAAGAAAATTTTGATTTCCATGGACGGTGGGCATATGACAGACGGATCGATATAGCTGTTCAAAAGGCAAAAAATAATCCCATTCTTTAAGATTTTTAGGTGGAAGAGCAAAGTTAAGACCTTTTGATAAAACTTTTTCTTGTAGTTGTGATAAAACGACAGAAGAAAGATTATGAATAGTAAAACGAGGGTCATGAGTCCGTTTTGAGTGTTCCAATTGTAGTTTCTCAAATTTAGTATGCTGGATTTGGCGATGTTTTTCCAGTTCTTTATTGGTTGATTTAGAAATAATTGTCGAGAGGTGTAAAAAATCAAGTACTGAGACGGAGTTTTTAAGAGAAGATAAAACTGTGTGAAATTGATTTTGAAGACTTCGAACAATGCCCATTTTAAGTTGAATTTCTTTAAGTAAGAGTCTTTTTTGACATTGGGAATAGCTTGATGATCTTTGCAATCTGGGATTAGACAATTTAAAACGAAGGAAGTGAGGAATAAGACTATAGTCACGACAGGTATAAAGGAATTGAAGATCAAGTCTGGCTTTTTGTAGCCTGTAATCCAAACGCTCAGCATTTCTATGCAAACGTAAAACATTTTCCCCATAGCGT